>SRPU01000089.1:0-35235 GCA_018360185.1 Claviceps lovelessii
AAAAAAAAAAAAAAAAAAAAACAAAACAAAACAAAACAATCACTTTTGGTCCGGCAGGCTTTTGTTCTGTCCTGCGGGATTCGTCTCATTCATCATATACAGCGTCTGATATGTGGCATTTATGATAGATACATGGAAGAAGGAATCAGTGAACAAGAATCAAAAAAAGAAAAGAAAACCAGAGTATTCCAACAACACGCCAAGAAGAGTATATCCGCTGCCGTACGACGACCGAGGCCGGGTACTTGTCTATCCGAAAGCCAAAGAAAAAAGAAAAAAAAGAGAGGAAGAAGAAAATTAAAACCGGTGGAAATGAAAGGGGCATAATAAAAAAAAAAGAAAATGACAAGAAGAAGAAAAGTCAAAGGAATCTAATTGACAAATACGTTGCGACATTGGGGAACCCCCACCCTTGAAATGGCGTCATTCCCTCCACGCTGACGATGACATCCAAAACGAAGATTGCATGTCAGCTTCTGCCCCTTCTGTATCACGGTCCGGCTTTGGTTGATGGGTCCCGGTAGTCGAGGAAGGCGTGTGATGCAAGTCGTAACTCATGGCCATGTCTGCTCCGCTAAACGGTGGAAAGGGGGTTATTCCGAGTCCCCGGACTCCCTGGACTCCCTGGACCTCCTGCGGCGGATGAGGAGCAAGGCCAGCTGATGACGATGATGGCAGTGCGGTGGGATACGACATGAGAGCGTATGGCGGCTGATGACTTTGGAGCGGAGGAAGACTCGGGAGACTGAAGGATGAAGTTGGGCCAGATATCGCCGTATAAGAGGCATGCATATCCATAGGGTTCATGGTGCCCAGGCCGAGGTGGGCTTCGGGCAAGGCCATGGGAAGGGGTGCTTGAGCGGCCTGAATGCCGGGCAGCTGGTGGTGGTAATTGTTGGGGGTCAGGGGCGGCACCGGCGCATGAGGCCATGTGTTCTGGCTCCAGTGTATCGAGGGAAGCGGCATGGCAGGCAAGTAGGCTTGATGGTGTGGATTCTGTGGATTCCATTGTTGGCTGTTGTTCGCTTGGCCATGGTGATGGACGGGGTGGTCGCCGAGGAAGCTTTCGCCGGTGCAGGAGGGGGGAGGGTGGCTTTGACTGTGGTGGCCTTGGTTGTGGTGGCCCTGATTGTGGTGGATCTGGTTGTGATGGACCTGACTGTGATGGCTCTGGTTGTGATGGATCTGATTGTAATGGCTCTGGTTGTGGTGGCTCTGGTTGTGGTGGCTCTGGTTGTGGTGGCTCTGATCATGATGGCTGTGGTTTTGATGGCTCTGATTGTGGTAACCCTGATGAGGCTGCGTGTTGGCAGGATGAGAGCCGGACGGGACGACGAGAGGCCCAGCCGATGGCTGCTGTTGGGGATGAGGATGATGAGGATGACGGGGATGCTGTTGATGCTGTTGATGATGAGGATGATGAGGATGCTGGGGATACTGGGTCTGGTGTGTCTGGTGTGTCTGATATGTCTGCTGCATCTGGTGTGTCTGGTGCAGGAGCGTCTGGTCGTGACTGCCCTCGACCAAATGATGGGAAGAGCGGACATTGACAACCGCCTCGTCACCATCAGCACCAGCACCAGCACCAGCACCACCAGCACCGCCATCACCGCCAGACTCGGCCTTTTCCTTCATGCCGAGTGGGCATCTGAATCCCGGGGGCATAAGATCCGGATCCGGATCGATGTGATAGTCAAAAACCATGTCGAAATCCATGATGAAATCGTCGCCGCCGGCCTGCCTCTCCTCTCGCCTGACACCCGCCCTCGATTTTCGCCTCCTCTCGAAAATCATGGCTGGCTTTCTTCCTGCCCTGAGATCCTCCACTGCCTGTCTTCCCTGCTGGACGACTTGCGCGTACTTGGGATGCCTGTTTGGCGGGTATGCTTCCAGAGGGCCGCCTTGCCACTTGGCCTGGATCATGGCGGCGAGGTCCTGGGCGGAAAGCTGGCTGATGGGCTTGTCTTGCACTCTGCTGGTCGAGCCGGAGCCGGAGCCGGAGCCGGAGCCGGAGCCCGAAGTCTCCATCCCGCGGTGGACATGTCCGGCATCGTCTTGCTTCACTCCGGGACCACTTCCCCCCATGTTGGGAAGGGGATCGGTGCCCAGGGGTGGTTTACAGGGAGGCAAAAGCACCCGTCGCATATCCTGAGCGATGGACGTCAGCGTCATTTTGTTTTCCGACTTTGGCGCCTTGGCAGTCGTCCTGGTCACCGGCTTGTTCCCGTCGTTGTTGGGCACGGCTTGCTGTTCCTCGGGTTTCTGCGCAACGTCTGTCACGTCTGTCACGTCTGTCACGTCTGTCACTTCTGTCACTTCTGTCTCAGGCTTCTGCGCAACATCCGTCTCGCGCCTGATCTGCCCTGTCGTGGCCTCAGGAATGGAGGCGGTCTGGGCCTCACGCAGCTCCTTTGTGAGCTGCTCCATCTTCTTCTTCTTCTGCTCACTCAGCGCCTTTTTCTCAGCTTCTGTGGGAGGCTTCTTGTCGATGGCGTAGAGCGGGAACGGAGGGCCGATCCAGTGCTCCATCTTGCTTCCATCCTTGACATCGTCTACGCCTCGGCCGCCGTATCCAAGAGCAAGGTAATAGATTGGGCCCGGGGACTCTGGTAATCGTCTGATGCAGTTGTAGCCGTCTTTGATGTCGTCGCAGCCGCATGAGCCATCATTGCCATTGCCATTGCCATGGCCCATGGTCTCACTCTCCTTGACACACGAGTCGCATGGTCTTTGACGGTCACAGTTTCGCCCCGTTTCCTTGCATCGCGTGCACTTGGTAAACACACACAGGTTGCCCATGCCGACGCGGCTAAAGTCAAAGACGGGGAAGAAGTTGCCCAACTCGGGATTCTTGGTATCCCAGCACACGATGCCCATCTCCCAGCACATGGCACACGAGTATTCAATCTCGCTCGCGAGTGCCCGGCAATGATGGGTGTTGCCATCGAGGCAGGCCCGGCAGCCCTGTCGGTAGGGACTCCCGCCGCGACATTCGGCCCAGCCTGCGAGCAAGGAGTGTGTCAAGCACCATTTCTTGGATGCTTCGGGCACGCTCGGCTTGTCGACTGGCTTGCCGCTGCTCATGCACAGCATCTTCTTCTCGCTGCATCGGGAACACGGATCCTTCCAGTTGTCTCGACTGTCGAGCCAGCTGCAGCGGTAGTCATTCTTCTTCTTGCCTCTGTTCTTGCAGATGTCGCATGCGTGGCGGAACCATTTGAGAAAGCCCTGGCGGAGATTGGGCTTGGGTGCCAGTTGCCAGTCGCCAACCTTGCATATGTTGCAGTCGTACAGAATCTTGTTTTGTTCTCCTAGGGGGTTTGGTCCTGCTGAGACTTTGTTTTGCTGCTGAATATCTAATTCTTGTTTGTTGAATTATTTTCCAACTTAGTTCTCATGCTGGTCTATCATGTATCCTGGATGAGGAAAGTCGTGTTGTAACGGCGAGGAGAAGGGGGATAAGATGAACATGGAGAAAAGGGACGGAGAGGAGAGAAGGGAGATGAGGAAAGATGAGAATGATGATGATGATGAGAATGATGATGATGATGATGATGATGATGTTGATGATGTTGATGATGAGGAGAATGGAAGCGAGGACAGGGGAAACGGAGGGTTGAAAAAAAAAACAAAACAAAGAAAAGAGTCACTCACCATGCTTGGCTTTATCGGCCAGTTGTGGCTTCGCCGTCACACAGCTCGTGCAACAAAGTCCCAGTATAGGATCGGCATCACAAGTATTCGTCCAGCCGTTCTTCCTGCAGTTATCACAGACAAAGTCCTCAGGGTACTCAAGCGGGTGCTGAGTGGCGTAGATGTGCCGAGTGTGCTTCTTGCGCCCAATACAGCATATGTGATTGGGATTGTCACTAAACCGGTGATCGGCGCAGTTTTGACACTCGAGGATGTATTTTCCCCCAATGTTGATCCAATTACAGGGGTTGACTTTGTGCATTTCCTGACCGCGGGGATGATTCTTGCAAAAGTCGCAGATGTGTCGTGCATCAAGGGGGGTTTCGGGTTCTGGTTCCCCGTTGTGCTTGTTATTGTCGTCGTCGTGGTCTTGGAGGTTGTTGTTCATGTTTATCTCCTCGACATCATCGCTGCAAGCGTCGTTGCAAGTATCATTGCAAGTATGGTTGCAAGTGTCGTTGCAAGTGTCGTTGTTGTCATCGTCGTTGTCATCATCGTTCTCATCCGGTGCCCCCCTCACCCGTTTTGCAGACCCAAGTCCATCATCATTGATGGACGGACTCGAGGCCCTCTTTCTGACGTTGATATGACTTGTGGCATCAACAGAGGCAGGAGGGTTTTCAGAAGTTTCCCTTGCTGAGCTAGGGAGAGCATGTCGAGACGACATGTTGGTCATGTAAGGAAAAGTCCTTCTTGTAACAAAAGTAGTTTGATAACTCCTGTCCTGTCTTTCTTTGTCCAGATATCAAGAGTGGGAGGAGGTTATAAGTGTGAGGTTTTGGTTTCCTCTTCCTTTCTGGCGCCTCCCCCCCCAGGAAGGAGGACAAGGGACGATATTTCAGGTCACAGGTGACTGGCACAAAACCGCAAGGGTGTGTGGGCTGCCACGTTGTGAGAACAGGGTTTTCCTGAATTTCGACTTGACAATCACAAACGGGCCTCTGTTCACTTTTCCGCGTTGGACTTCAAACGGAAGACCCAGGGGGGTGTTGACCTGGTAAAAAAATATCCAAAAAAAAAAGTGACGACGATGACGATGATAATAGTACTCCCCGTCATGGACTGTGCAAAAGATTATGATTTTCATTCCCTTGATACCTAGGTATCATTGAGTTTTCGGGAACTCGGCCAAGTCCCCCATTTTTTGCCCACCACTACCATGCACATTATATCTATGGGAATCGATGGCGTGTCTGTGGTTTACTTGGTTTTGTTGTGAAACCCATACAATTTCTCTAAAGGAACAAAAACAAAAAAGAACAAAAAAGAAAAAAAAAAAAGGCAAAGAAAAAGAAGAAGGAGAAACCCCCCCCCCATGAGACAAGGAAACAGTGAGCCATGCGTCAACGTAAACAGAGCATCTATTTTCCCCGTCAAGGAGCAATCTTTCTACAGTGTACACTGGTTTTCAACCAAGGACCAGAAAGTTTCATTGATCTCTTCTCGTGTAACCTCCGACTTGTCTGCCTCCATCACAACCACTTCTCTCTTTTCTTTTTACCCCTTTAAGAAAAGGACCCCTTTCGGGACAGGGACCCCCTTTGGGCCACCACACACGCCCACCCCCCGTGTGCTTTGGCCACCAACAAAGAAGAAAGGAGGCCAGGGGAGGGGCGGCGCGCAGAGCACAAAGTGAGAAGAAAGTGTCGAGAAACTGGTGGGTTCTTGCCCTCTTTCCACGGACCACCGTTTGATCGCTGCATCGGACTATTCTAGGCCTTAAAGGGGGGGTGAGGGTTGAGGGGCCCAAAAAAGGGAAAAGCGGCCAGATCAAAACAAAGTGAGCACCGCCAAGGAGAATAAAAACAAGAAAGAAAAAAAATTCACGATGACGAAGTCTGATTCATTGTCGGAGATTTTAAAGCACTGTCTGTTAAAGGGAATTTGTTTTTTGGGGTGGCGGAGGGAAAAGACTGTGTGTGTTTGAGGAGCCGGCTTCATGGGAGTGAATTTTGTTTTGAAAACCGGGCTGTACAAAGCGCGTTGTTGGAGTTGCCGAGAAGGGCGGGGTTTCTGATTCATTCTTGAATGGGTGTTTTGGTCATCTGAATTGGGTTTGCCGGTGTTTTTTTTTTATATACGTGTTTTGACTTTGACGTCGAGAATTCTACACGGGCGGGTTGAAATGGGCATGTCTTTGTGAGAAGAGACTTGGCGCTTTGGTGGTTGCTTCTCGACTCCTCACCTAGGAGACGTCTAAACGTACTCCCATTTCTTTTTGTTCAGAGAAGCTTGAACTTGAATCAAAGGGGACAGGGGCAGGAAGGGGGAGGACAGAATATGGTGTTTGTGTTTGTGTCTTTTTGTGTTCATGAGATTCCTGTTGACAAAACTTGCCAAAGGCACGTTACTTTTGCCGGGTTTCGTTTACATTGTCGTATGGTTAAGTTGCAGGTTCATTGAAATACACTCTCAAGGGACTGGTAAGAAGATAAGGAGCGTTTGTTGAAGAAAACCAATAACAGGGTTCTGGGGCGGAACTAACTCGCCGGTAACTAACTCGATGTAAACCGTCTTGTGTCTGTATAGACACGGATTGGTCATCTGATCGCCCCCCCTCCTTGTTCACATCTTTCCCCATAATGAGGTCGAGAGGTTATGAATTCTCGTCCACAAGAAGGCAATGGGACATGCCGAGCACTGGACCACCAGATGGATCATCTGATCAACATGTCGACGTGTACGTCACTCCTGCCGTGTTCTTATCCGAGGCAGCGTCAAGGAGGTGGCAAACGAGCCACGAAAAGATTCGCGGCTTCACAGAACGAAACATAGACACCTAGACCGGCAAAAGTACACGCTATGTCGAAGGCTATGTTTCCCATGCTCTACATGTCTTGGCAACGCGTACTTGCATGACAATGTCTTATCGACCAGTTGGTCAGGTCAAGAGGCTGTTGTCACGGCCACTTTCACTGTACACGCGAATGAATCTTATCCACAAAGATCACTCACTTTTGTTAGGGCGCCGGCCCGGGAGCTCAACTTGCCCGAAACGACGCCAAACAAACAGACTTCCATCTCACATTCAGTTCAGGAAAGTAACGAGCGAGAAAGGGAAGCAAAGGAAAGGCAGGAAACGAGGAAATTCACGTCCCTTTCGTCATCTCCCCAGAGGATGACGTGTTCTCTCTCAGCTCAGACTCACTTCCTCCCCCTTAGCCAACCCCCGCGGCGCCAATCCCTCCAGATATTTCTTGAGAAAACGCACACGGAAGCCTCATGGCCCTGCCCGTGACGGGGATCTTCCACACATAGGGCTCTGCCTCGGCCCCTGTGATTTCATACCCCTGCCGCGCGGAAACCACTCCTCGTTTGTCCGCAGCCGGAAGATTGGAGAGCCCTGAGTGTGGTCGTTGGAGGATTTATGCCCTCCCTTTAGTTTTTCTGTTTGTCCTTCCAGCACGCTAGACATAGACGAGGCGAGCGAAGAGGAGAATCAAGATGTATAGGGAGGGAAAATCGAGACGCAAAATCGAGACGCAAAATCGAGACGCAAAATCGAGAGGAGAGCTAACGCGGAAACGAGACAACAACCGAGACGTCCCAACATACCATGAAACATACAGACTCTCCGCCCAGCACGTCGACAAAGGCAGCCCAAGCGCCTCGTTGCGGTCCGAAAACGCCTCCATGCCAAATATGCCCGATCGGGATAAACTCTGCTCGCGAGGGCGTTGGCCTTGTCGTGCCCAGCCTGGTTGCACTATCAACAAGCGGCTATTTTTCCTGAAGTCACGACGCGGATGATCCCGCCCAGGTTTCAATCAGTCTTGATGTTGCAAAGTTGTTTTTTTCTGCTTTCCGCCTCTTATTCATTTCTCTGTTCCTTCTCCCGTCTACCCATGTCTCTATTTTTCTAACTTTTCTTTCTACCTTTTTTTTTTTCTATTTCCTTTCTTATTTTCTGTTTTCTGTTTTCTGTTTTCTGTTTTCTGTTTTCTGTTTTCTCTCTTTCTTCTTCTCTCTTTCTTCTTAGTTCTTTTATATATAAGAATCCAGGCATATCTACCATAACTCGGCCAACAGCCAGACTCATCTTGGGAAACTGCGCGACGCGCCGGCGCAGCATTTCGGCCGTATTGGGTATTGATTGTTCCAGAACCTGTGCCAGGTTAGTCGTTTATTCACCCTGTTTTTGCCCTCCCCCCCCCGAATATTGTCCAAACGAGACGATGGCGGCGAGAGACGGGCATAAATCAAAGGAGATTGCCACGCCCGTGTATACACACGACGAGAGGACGAAAAGAGAAGGCATGGAATGGAGACTGCGATGGAAAACAGGCTTTATACGCGACTATGGGGAGATTTGAAGAAGAAATATCAAAAGAAGAAAGAATGATTATATGATTATAAGAAGAAAAAAAGCCCTCCCCCCCCCCCCCCCCAAAAAAAAAAAATCTCACAATCCAATACATCAACTTTGTCCCCCCAAGCATCTTCACCCTCCACTCGTCAATCTCGTCGGCACCCCACGGACACGCGATTCTCTGGTCATGCACCCTCAAGGAGTGGCTTTCGTTTTCTGGATCCACGGGGATCAAGCGAACCATGTTGTGAGGGGGTTCGGTCATGGCGGCTATTTTCTTTTTACTTTTTTTCCCTCTTTCCTTTTTTCTCCTCCTTTTCGTCTTTTTTTCTTTCTTTCTTTTGTTTACTTCTTCTTCTTCTTCTTCTTCTCTTCTTCTCTTCTATTTTCCTTTGCTATATTTTCTTCTTCCTCCCTTCTTCTCCTTCCCTTCCACGCTCCCGAGTTCCGCTTCTTCCTCACAAACCAGAGCATCAGAACCCCAGTATCAGAAATCGAAACACCAGTGTCAACACCGGTACAAACACCAGTATCAAGACACCAGTTCCAAAGCACCAGTTCCAAAACCGTCGCTACTGCCGCCAATGTCCCCGCCAGTCCGCTAGTCCTCGAAACAAACAAAGAACCCCAAAGACGGCGCTTCGTCTTTTTACATCTCTCATCGTCCTTTATGAGTTTTATGGTTCTAAATAACTTTGTTTTACAAAGCTTTTTTTTTTTTTGTTTTTTACTTTTTTCTTCAATGTTTTTATTCTTTCTTTTTTTAAATTCTTTCTTCGTTTCTTTTTCAAAACACCCCCGCCCTCTATCCACGGGTCACATCGTGGCAGAAATGTAGCAAGACGAAAAGAGCACAAGCACACGCACACGCACACGCACACGGATAGACAGGACAGGGGCTCCGAGACATGACATCGCACGGAGCTCTTCCCGAGCCAGGCCTTTTTCTTTTTTTTACAGATGCGGTACGGCCACGAGTTGCTGGTGTGACGATGCACTTGCACGGTCCAATTCTCGCGCCTCGAGAAGAAAGAAAAAAAAGCTCCTTCTCTTGTGACACTCTGGCCAGGCAGGGGGGGGGTTTTCCGAGCTTCGCCGTCAACAAAACGCTACTCGGTCAATACGCCCGCGCTCTGCTTGTCAAAAAGTTCCGACTAACGCGTTCAGACCACTGCTAACTACATTTCTCATGCAACTCATCTCCCCCTTCCCCGATCCAGCCCAGCCATCCCCCCCCCAGCGTCCCCCTTCCCCCGCAACTCATATATAAAGCACGCTTGTCCTTTTGCCACCGACGTAAAACTCCCAAGAATGTTGCTTTTTCTTTTTCCCAATTAAATTCCATTTGACGGCTGTTTCAAATCATCATCTTCCCCAGTCTTTTCTTCTTCTTCGTTACTTGTCTGCAGCATATAGTAACGGCACGCACGTCGCCGCCCATGTAAATGTCCTAATAGTTGAAAGGAACATGGCCGTAACGCCAGATACAACGACTTGCTCGGCGGATCGGGCTTCCACTCCGTCTATCAGTATGTTCCCCGTGAGATCCATGTTTTTATAACCGCAATCTTTCATCTCGCGTTTCTTCTCGCGATGAAGAAAAAAGCATAGCAAGGAATGCCTCCCTCCTCCACTCTGGAGCCAGATTCGTCGTTCCATATACAACAACGTCGTCAAACTTTCGCATCTTGATCTTCATTCAACCAACCCCCCTTCTCACGTAACCGCTTTCCACCCTCGCTCGCGCCTTGACTTCAGCCAGAGAACTGAAATCGGGCTGCTTCTAGCTGACCCAACCCATCTCGGGGAGCAACGTTGCGCCGTCGGTAGTTGGATGTGAAATCTTGAAGCAACGTTCGCACGTGTCGGAGGCTCCCCACATCTCCAGATGAAAGTTTCTCCTTGATCTTCGTCACAAGTCGTTGGGCCTCGGGTGCAGTCACGGTTCCCGGAGGAAGAAGCTCAATGGTATGAGCAACCCATTGGGTAGTTTCTGCTGGCATGATCTCAAAGAGCGCCAGGATAACTCCGCTTCCATCTGCGAAACAATCCCCGGGAAAGGTAATCATCATTCCAGCCATCGTCTGCTTGACAAGGTCGGTTCCATGTGCCACCAACAAACTCTTCACGATGCTCCGGATTTCTGCCGCTTGTGCTTCGGGCAGGTTCTCACTCGTGGCCGGATTGTTGCCACCATATGACAACAAGTCTCGCAAAAAATGAAGCGTTGACGACAAGGGATCCCTCTGTTCCAAGGTTAAAGCATAGATGGATGCCTGAAAAATCGGTCCCAACAGCTGGGACGGTATCAGCTTTTGTGGATAGTACAAAAGAGCATCGATCAAGAGGCGGAAGAAATCATCAATCACATCCGGCAGCTCTCTGGGCTGCAAATCTGCCATCACTCTAAGGAAAGCTGTGGTTTGTGCCTCAAAGAATGTGTAAATGTGTTCCGTGGTGGCTTGGTCCAGGTGCTCCCGATCCTCTGAGAACTCGCGTAGGATAGCTGACGTGACCCAGAGAAAACATCCTTCTCTCGAGGTGTTGAAGCTGATGGCCAATTTGTTGGCCATTTCAGGTAGCAGAGGAGCCATGGCCGTGCGGTACGACGTAACCATATTACGCCAGCACCGGCAAATTCGCTCGCAAATCGGAGTAAAATCCAGAAAATTGTCCAGAACTGTGGAAAGAATGGGGAAAACTTCTTGCCAATACTTGACGGCTGGGTTTTCCTCGCCATGATTCACATAAGGCATAACATGCTGTACAAAGATTGTGATGAGTTGGAGGTGGTCTATAGAAATTCCAAGTTAGTTGTCAAAAAATTACTACTGCGAGACTTTATCCCTCCCTCTTTTCCCTATCATCTGTTTTTCCTTTCATCTGTTTCTCTTCTTTCTTCTTCTCTTCTTCTTCTTTTCTTCTTCTTTTCTTCTTCTTTTCTTCTTCTTTTCTTCTTCTTCTTTTCTTCTCTTTCTATGAAAAATGGAAGAAAATGGTTAGGAGCTCACCTGCTAGCGCCAACTTTCCCTCATCGTCGGTCGCTCGATTGGCCTTGGTCATCAATCTCTGCACAAGAGGATCCACGTACGTCTTGAGTAGTCTGTATGTTTCGACTACAGGCTGGACAGCAACGACATTGGCAACACCTTCGGTGAGTTCCTCCTTGCTCAAATCCGGGAGCTTATCCAGAACCTGGTCGTAGAAAGTCTGCAACTGCAAAACTTGTCCACTGAGGAGGTTTTTGCAGTCTGTGCAGAAGAACCTCAGGGCAAGTGCCGAGGCTCTCAGGATTTCTCTCGACTCCGTCTGGAAAGACTCAACAATGTAGTTGAATTGTGGTTCCAAGTATTCAGGGTGAGCCGACGTCCATTCAGTATACCGTCCCAATACCATGATTGTTGCGAATCGGAGCTTCTCATGGCTGGGGATTTGAACCAGGAGAGGCATGAGCTGTGGGAGCACAACACTTTCATCCTTCTTCACCATGCGACCCAGTGCTCGCATGGCAAATAGGGGAGCCTCAAGCTCTTGCCAGTGAGGAACGTCGGATCCGTTGACCTGCCCGGCGTATTTCTGCATCCATAGTTGGATGGCTTGCAGAACCTTTGATAGGCACTCCGTCACGCCCATCACATCGCAAGAATCCTTGAGAGTATCGCCCATTCGATGACGGAATTCGCGGAATTTTTCTTCCTGCTCTCGGTCGCCGTCAAACAAGTCGGTTTCGCTGCCAGAGTCCGGGGTGGGATATTCCAGGTGCTTGAGCAGAATGTCGACAAGCTTGGAGTAAACGTCCATAAGTTCCATCCTGCCCTGAATGTACCGATCCAGAACCAGATACTGCTTCAGCTCATACCAAAAGTCAAAGGTATGTTCAATGACATCGCACTCCGCGTCTCGGGCCGCGCATTCGAGGACGGCCTCCACTAAAGGCCTGAACTGGGCTGGTTGGCGCGCTATGGCAACCACCCAGCTCGTGGCGGCCGTCGAGAAGACTTTGGTCAGCGCTTTTAGCGCATCCACATCTTCATCTTCGGCAGCCTTGGCGATTCCCGGCGTGAGAGCAGTGATTTGAGGATACATGGCGTGGACTGCGTCTTGACTTTCATCGACATCTCGAGTCTCTCGCAGAATTGTGCATAAACACTCGGCAGCCTCCGAACTACATTCGTCACTCCTGATGCCTGCAAATATGTGTGCGAGCAAGGGCGACGAGATGATGTTCATGACGGGAACTTCTCGAAGCCATGAAGTGATGCACTCCATGAGCTGAGGGTTACGTGATGCCGCCGCTTCAAATGAAGGAGAGTGTGAGTATCCAAGAACGCCCGAGGACAAAGGGAATAAAGAGTACGGATTGGGAATAAACATGATGGAGAGATGACATACGTGAAGATTGCGAGTAGCTGATGAGAAGTTGTATCACTTGTTCCGTGTTGTCCCCCAACAGGACTTGGGTGCGCGCCGAAAGCTCTTCTTCCTATGTTGCCAACAATTAGAACCATGGTCCCCATGGTATGCCGACGGCCGATCGAGTACTCAGAGTAGACGTGTCGTCGCGCGCGCGCAGAAAAAAAAAAAAAAAAAAAAGACGTCAAAAACGAAAACGAATTGGTTCCAAATCGACGAGTTTGCGATCCACGTACAGACAAGGTAATCTTTCGGCCTTCGGTCACTTCTTCGGGCAAGACTCGCAGGAAGTCCAAGATGCAAGCGTGGCTTTCGGGGCTGTCGCCGAGAGACTGCACAACGGAGGAGAGCACATCGTTCCAGTCCTTCATTTGTATCGCCAAAATTGCCAGGCAAACGCAGAGCTGGACTCTAATGGGCTTTGGTCCTGCGGCAAAGTGCTTGAGCAGCAAGAGAATCTGATTTCTCAGCGCGGGTAACTCGCTCGGGGGGACTTGAGTGGTGAGATCATAGGTAATCTGATATATGATGGTTAGAAATCTGGTTCTCAGCATCACACCTGTAGTGGAGAGGAAGGGATAGTTTTAGGGATGGGGTAGAGACCTTTCCACGAAGGGTGATGGCGGCGAACAAGGTCGCTTCAGGCTCGGCGCTGGATTGAAGTATTCCCATCAGAGTACCCCACGAACCTTTCTACACGGGACAAGAACTGTCGTGTTAGCGAAAGGTTTGACTCATCGCACTTCAAAAGCGAACAACAAACATAGTAGAAGGATGCTCCATCGAAGCAGAAGCAGACGCAGACGTACCGACTTCTGAAATTTCTCCAAGTACTCATGGGCTTTGATCTTGGTTTCCTTCTCTCCGGTTCGCATGGTCGTGACGGCGGCAAGCACATCGGACGGCGTGAATGCCTCGAGGGCTCCGTTGGACGCCATATTTCATCAAGCCGATTGGCTTTTCTTCACCAAAAGGGCGTGATGCGTCTCGCAGGAGAGAGAGAGAGAGAGCAAGCTGCAGATGAATGCCGAGCAATAGCTCGTAGAGGCAGACAGGTTCGAGCCTCCTTCGGGTTGGGGGGGGGGGAGTTATTGCTTTGGCGCTTTGCGCGCAGGTTCAGACACAGCCTCGATTATGCTGGCAGGGGAGAAACGAGAGACGTATTCTAGAGTAGGCGATCGATCGGGATTACCAGACGGGGGAGAGGATGGCGCGCGAGAGAGACCGGTTGACGGCTGGAAAAGGAGCTACGCAGATTCCAAGTCGAGAAAGCATCAAGTCATCTCGGCTCCTTCACAATATTTGGCGGGGCGATGCGTTCACAGTGCACCCCCAAGAAGAGCATGGAGCCCAGCAACGGCCTGACATCTGGGCGGCGGCGGCGGCGCGTGTTATGGCGGGGCCATGTGTTTTTCCGGTCCGCCCAGTAGCTCCACGTGGGCAACTTGTCTGATAGAACTACGTGAC
Source organism: Claviceps lovelessii (assembly GCA_018360185.1). Classification (NCBI taxonomy): domain Eukaryota; kingdom Fungi; phylum Ascomycota; class Sordariomycetes; order Hypocreales; family Clavicipitaceae; genus Claviceps; species Claviceps lovelessii. The sequence continues at coordinate 13,883 of SRPU01000089.1, forward strand.
GCAGACGCGAAGAGTAAAGAGTGCGCAGCAGATGGAGTCTCCCTCATCCCGCTTGCCTACTACAAAAACAAGAGGGACAAATACGAAAAGTGTCTGGGTGCCTGCTGAGTGCCGTGCAGATTTTCCATGTCAAGTACACTAGTCTACGAGTTCACGGCTCCACGACTGAGGGCTGCCCAACAAGCTTTGCAAGTAGATCTAGAGCGTCTGGCACATGCGTCGTCCCACGGATTGTGGCCATGTCAAAGCGAACCTGTTTCTGCTCTCGTGCGCCGATGTATATCAATGATTCAAGCAACGCGCTTGCTTGCTTTCTTGCTTGGACAACGCAGAAATACTCGGCAAAGTCTGCCCTGCCGTCTCCCTCATACCGCCTCACGGAGGCGTGACAGGTCCCCAGGACTGTTTTATCTGGCCATTTCCTAGCACAAGTCCATCCAGCTTTCTGTCGTGATATCCCATGGGGACTTGCTGACCTGGTCCACCGGATAGAAGCTGCTCCGTAAGCGCCAGTGCATAGAATTGAGTTGGTCTCGCCTCGTTGTCGGGCCATCCCGTCTTGGCCAAGTATTGGTTCATGAACCGATCATAGAAGCCCTTGCCGTGTCCCAGTCTCCGAACAACCCCTGCAATATCAAAGTCAAAGGCAACACCGGGCAGCAGCATGAGGTCAAGGCCAGCTTCGTCGGCATGGCCAGCGTCAAGATCCCCAAGAATGCGTTGTCGTTCATGGACGGTGGCAGGATCAATGCTGGGAATGCCCCAGCGGTCGAGCTTGAGGCTCTCGTAATCCTGAATGTCGTTCAGATGCACCATGTCCATGACCCTGGCGGGGGCGTTTGGCGCGTTGAGCGGAGACTTGTGAAGATACGGGACAAAGACTTGCTTTCCCGACTCCAGGGCATGGCGTACGATTGCGTCCGTCTGGACCTCGCCCGAGGGCATGGACAGATAGATGCTGATTCTCCTGGCATCTAGGTAGGGCTTGAAGGTCTTGAGTGACTCGAATATGTTGCGACCTGCGCGGGGTCAGTCACGGCTGAGCTGGGCGGCGACAGGGATTTCCGAATTCCAGGCTGCCTTACTCTGGGCTGAGATGGATTCAGAAGGGACCGTCAACAGTTTCTGTTTGACCATGGTTCGCAGCTGCTGCTTGGCAGCGGCCAGCGGAGACGCCATGGCTGGGGCAGAGAGCGGTTGTGGTGGCTTTGAGGCGGGGACGGACGATTTGACAGACGGACGATTTGACAGACGGACGATTTGACAGACGGACGATTTGACAGACGGACGATTTGACAGACGGACGGTAGGGATGGTAGGGACGGTAGGGACGGTAGGGACGGAAGAAGGACAAGTGGAAGTCGGACGATGCGTAATGTGCATGCGTTCAAGTCATGGTCAATGGAGTCGTGGACTCGACCAGCCAACCACGGAAAGAAAAGAAATTTCCAGTGCCATGTTCCGTGGACCGTGCTCACTGCTCACTCCTCACTGCTGTCTGCCGTGCAGGGGCTTTCGGCTATCGGCGAGGCTCGAGAGTCGAGACGCAAGAGTCGATCGTGGCACCACCAGCACCAGACCAGTCGTATGTGGCGTCCAGCTGCCATCAGCTAGCAGGCAGCAGGCAGCAGGCAGCAGGCAGCAGGCAGCAGGCAGCAGGCAGCAGGTGTGCGGTACCAGTGATGCACGAAACGGTCGAGTTACAACCTCCCTGGCTTCAACCGCGGCGCCGATCCATGTACTCCCAGGACTCCCAGGTACAAAACGCACGGACGGACGACAAGCCGGCCACAGACAAGTTACACCGGAGCCACAGGAGACATGGAAGCCCCGCCCTCCCCAAAGCCCTCCCCCTCCAAAGTCCAGGCCACCTGCGTCCCCCCAGCAGGAACCCCCCGGCTTCCCGTCGTGGCCCCCCTGGGCCCTTCCCTTCCATGCCGTCTTCAATGGCTTGCAAGTTGCTGCACATGAATATTACATCAGACGGGTACCCAAGTACCTATTAATCGGCCCTGTCTTTTTGCGTCTTTTGCATCTTCCGCTCTTTTGTCCCATGTCCTTGTCCAGCTTGTCACGGTAGAGCTGACTGGCTTCGACTGACTTCCCGTACTCGCCGTGCTCTCCGTGCTCGCCGTCTCCGTGTCCCCCGTCGCCATCGTGGCAGGAGGCTGGGAGCAAGCACGCGGCGTACCTCTCCAAACTCTAGCCGCTGCCTCCTCCTCCTCCTCCTCCTCCGCTCCACGATCCACTTGTTTGACAACTTCTTCGTCCGCACTTCCGCTGCCGCCAAACACGACGTCCACTCCATCGGACTCGTCTCTCTCCGCCCCTGCCGCTACCGCTGCGCCTATACCTTCGTCGTGCCCTTCACCTCCCCCGTCGCCCTCTTCGCCCTTGTCGCTTACATCTGGCCATGGTTCAGTCGTCTTCGGCCTCGACGAGGCAGTAAGTGACTCGAACTCGGGCTTGCGTGACATGCATCGTCCTGTCGTCGATATGACCTCCAACAAGACGACTCCAATGCCTGTTTCTGTCCGCGGCACCCACCCTGAAACTTCTCGACACGGATCCGTCGCCATGTCTCGAGATGAATCTCCCATGCGAAGCCAATCCGAAGGGATTGGCAACCAACGTCTTCGCCAAGTCAGCTCGCATTCCCGTAGTCACCGAAGTCTGAGCTCCCGCCGTTCCATGGCGTCTCGGAAGTCGTCGCGACGATCCGAAGAAATGGACGGCGCTGCACTGGTCTCTGGCCTCGATGGTCGATTTGGTCTAGCAGAAGCTCCGCTTGCCAGCGAGATGGTAGACAATAGCAAAGACGTCGATGAAATGAGCCCAGAGCAGGGCTCACACTTTTACAACGATTACGATTATGACCACGACGACGACGACGACGACGACCAGGACGAAGATGACCAAGACGAATACGAAAACGAAGGCGATTTTCTGAATGGCTCGTCCGAAGAAAACTCTCCCCATGAACTCGTTCGAGCATCCGTACCGCCAACGGATAATACCACATTGTCCATCAACACGCCTCGAATGTGGTGCTTGTCCGTTCTGTTTTCCATTCTCGGCTCTTCGACAAACCTGTTCTTCTCTCTGCGATACCCCAGCGTGGCCATCACCCCTGTCATAGCCTTGCTGCTGGTCCATCCCCTGGGGCTTCTGTGGGATGCCATATTGAAACGACCTGATGATCCCGAGGACGTCTTCGTCGACGGCCTGCGTACGCCAGCCACAAGTGGTACCGATGACCCAGTGGAGCGGAGAAGGAAGCGCGGAATGTCATGGCGCATGTGGTGGGCGCAGGGCAAGTGGAACGAAAAGGAACACGCCTGCGTCTATGTCAGCAGCAATGTCGCTTTTGGCTTCGCCTTCGCCACGGATGTCATTGTCGAGCAGACGCAATTCTACAATCAGTCTGCTCCCCTCATGTACCAACTCCTCTTGACCATCTCTACCCAGATTTTGGGTTACGGATTTGCAGGCATGGCTCGCCGCTTCCTCGTCCGACCAAGCGGCATGATCTGGCCGGGCACTCTCATGTCCGCCGCCATGTTTACCACCTTGCACAAACAGGACAACAAACCTGCCGACGGGTGGACAATCAGCCGCTGGAAGTTCTTCTACGTGGTGTGGATCGGTGCCTTTTCCTTCTACTTCCTGCCGGGCTTGCTGATGCCGGCCCTCAGCTACTTCAGCGTCATTACCTGGTTCGCGCCCAAGAACGTCGTCATTGCCAATCTGTTCGGCGTGACCTCGGGCCTCGGCTTGTTCCCCATGACCTTTGACTGGGCACAGATTACCTATGTCGGGAATCCGCTGCTCGTGCCGTTCTGGGCCGCCATGAATGTCGTTGGTGGTCTCGCCATCGTCATGTGGATCATTGCGCCCATCTTCTACTACTCCAACGTGCTATACTCGTCCTACCTGCCCATTCTGTCCGCCGCGGTTTTCGACAACACCGGCAAAGTCTACAACGTGAGCAAGATTCTGACCCCGGATTTTCTCTTCGACCGAAAAGCCTACAAGTCCTACAGCAGGGTTTTCCTCCCCGTGACGTATATGCTGAGCTATGGCATGCAATTTGCCGGGCTGGCTGCTCTTCTTACCCATACCTTCTGCTGGCACGGAAAGGATATCTGGCGAACCTGGAAACGGTCGTGGGAAGAAGCACGCCAAGAGGGCAAGCCGACATATCGGCCCGTGCCTGACGTCCAATCACAGTCTCCATCTCGGTCGCAGTCGCAGTCGCGCGCTGCGTCTTCAGCCACCACCACGGGTCTTGGAAGCGAACACTACAACCGCATGTCCACATCTGCTTTCAACGTCGATAATCTCATCAGTCGCGAAGATATTCACTGTCGGCTGATGGCTCGGTACAAGGATGCTCCCCTGTCATGGTATATGCTCACATTTGTCTCCATGACAGCCATTGGCATGTTTGTCGTAGAACAGTGAGTTGCCCCCCCCCTGCCCCCTTTCTCTCCCTAAATATTCCATTTCCCGAATCAGACTCTTTCTCTCCAAATCATTCATCAACCTGACCATTCACCACAGCTACCCCGTCCATCTTCCGTGGTACGGCCTCCTTCTAGCTTTGGCCATTGGCGCCATCTTCTTCATCCCCAACGGCATCATCATGGCCGTAACCAATCAACACAGCAGCATCTACCTCATCTGCCAACTCATTTGTGGCGCCGTATTCCCCGGCCGTCCCATCGCGAACATGGTCTTTGTCACCTATGGATACATCTCCTCGGCACAAGGCATCAAATTTGCTTCCGACCTCAAGCTCGGCCACTACATGAAGATCCCCCCCCGCATCATGTTCCTCGTCCAGATGGTCGCCACGCTCGTCTCCTCCATCACCCAAATCGGTGTCCTGAACTGGATGTTCGCCAACGTCAAGAACATATGCACACCCGACGCCCTCAACGGCTTCACCTGCCCCATTGCGCGCGTCCACTTCAACGGCTCCATCCTATGGGGCGTCGTCGGCCCAGGCGAATTTTTCGGGCCCGACGCCATCTACCGCTCCCTGGTGTGGTGCTTCCCGCTCGGCGCCCTCCTCCCCATCCCTTTGTGGCTGTACGCCCGCCACAAGCGCCGCAGCATCTTCCGCAAGGTCAACCTCCCCGTCATCTTTGGCGCCATGTCCTGGATTCCCCCGGCCACGGGGCTCAACTTCTCCGTTTGGGCCGTGGTGTGCTACCTCTTCAACTACGTCATCAAGCGCCGCGCCAATGCCTGGTGGAGCAAGTACACCATGACTCTCAGCGCTGCCCTCGACTCGGGCCTCGCGTTTGGCATCGTCGTCGTCTTCTTTGGCTTCCTCTACCCCGGCTGGATGAGGCACTTTCACTGGTGGGGCACAGAGGTTTACAAGCAGGGCTGTGACTGGAATGCCTGTAGCTACAAACAAGTCCCCGAGGGAGAGACATTTGGGCCAGACGTTTGGTAAAGTCTCTTCCATCACACACACACACACACACACAAAAGGAAGAGCCAAGAAGAGGAACGACACCTCTTGATAGGGAAAAATATAAAAAGAGCACTAGATTTTCGGAAAATTAAGATAAACAGATATCTCAACACTATATACCACGGGCGCGAAAAGAGATGGATCAAAATGAATATCTTGAAAAAGAAAAAGAAAGAAAGCAGACAAAAAAGGTACCATTTTCGGGAAATTATAACTCAATATAGACACATGGCATGCATGCCGAACATTGCCATTCACCGCCCGTCTGTCCCCGCGGTGGCATGGGCAGAACCCTTTTTTCGAGGTTGCACAGTGGAGGAGGAATAACGTTTTTGGCCTTGGGATTCTGGATAGAAGCATTGTGGGTGCGATTGGGATAGATGATTTGCTGGATTTGGAGGCTAGGGGGGTAAATTCGTCTTTTTACTAATATATATATATATATGTGTGTGTGTGTGTGTGTGTGTATGTACATACACATATATGTATGTTACTATGCATGTATGTCCACACAGCAACAGGCACAACGAGTTATTCCACAGCATTAAAACCACAACTCAATATAGCAAAACAGGGTTATGCTATTGTTTATCTAGTAGAATATCTCTTTCTTTTTTCCCTTGGAGTTTGGCCGTTTTTGATGAATAGCTTCATTACTCAATTATCTGGATGAAAGTTGCGATGACTCCAGTTGGTTGGAAAGCCTGTTCCTGTCATTGTATGAACATATGTATGTATGTATATGTGGTGTATGGATGTTTGTATGTATTGGCCAGCAGTCAGATACATGTCCTGTCTGACGTGCCCTTAAATTGTCACCATTCACGACTGCCCAGAATCAACTCAAAGCTTTTAGAAATTTCACATTTGTGTTTCCCGTGGCTTCTATCAATGCATAGCGCTGTACGGGACACATTTCACCACATCGTTTTACAGTATACCGCGCTACTTACTACCTATACAGTGGACCTGCGATTTATGCTCAAGTCCAACGCTTGCTGAGCTGCTTGCTGGGCTCAGTTCCATGTACCATCATCGGATGAGACACTCGCCGGGAAGCTTCTTCCACCTCCAAGACCCAATTTTTTATTGACCAGCCTCCCAGTCCGGATTCTGTTACGGATTGTTAGCGCTCAGCATTCAAGAGTGTGAGCCAGGAAAGGACGGGGAGCCATCGTCAACTGACCTTCTTCAGGATAACAAGACCCTCCAGTGTACCATTCAAGCTAATATACTCCTCATCCTCGAGCTCTGCTCTGTCCCCGTACCCTAGCAGCACCGGTGTGCTTTGTGTTTGCCATCCCGTAATGGTCTTGGGACGACCGGCTTGGCCAACAACGTCAACGGCCTGACCAACTCGTACATTGACCTTGAGAGGCATGAGCTTCTCGTCGAGCGTGACGAGAAAGCGCGGATGCATGGCCGTGACGAGGAAATAGAGAAGATAATGAGAGTTTGACGTGATGAACTCTTTGGGATCAATCATGGCCACCATGGTGGCCAAAAGACCAGCCGTGGACACCTGAGAGAGAACCTGGCGGTCCGTGTGAAATGGGTTCAGGGATAGAGTACCCTTGCCCATGTGCAGCAAACCTTGGGCAATTCTGACCATGAACAGGGCATCTTGATCACGATGGTAGTAGCTCGCCAGTTGTCGGAGCAGCTGTGCCAAACGTGCATTATTGGTTCCCGCCCCAAGCATTCCCATGGCAAAAATGGCATTGATGGCAACCTCGGGGTCATTATCGTGACTGTATCGTGACAAGGTGTCGTAGACTTTCATCTGCGGGTTGCTCGAGCTGATGAGGCCCATAGCCAATGGAACTGCCTTGCGGATGTTGGCTTCACCGTAGTGCATCAGGTGCCCAAACTGCCGCAGGACCATTTCCTGCCCAATATCCTCGCCCATGGCCACCAAGGCAATGCCCATGATAGCATACGCCTGGAGAAGCTCGTCGCCCTTCTTGTCGTCTGTTTCCTCCAGGTGCTCATTGCAAATATGAAGTAGCTCCTGAATCTTCAACACTGCTCCAGTACCCGCCCAGGCACAAATTTCAGCAAGAACAGCGGTGGCTTTGGCCATGGGGTGGTCCACAGCCTTGAGCGTTTCCAGAATGACGTCGACCTCTTCCTGCCGTCCAAAGTATAGCAAGCCCAGTCCCAGGGCTAGGAATCGTGTCCATTTGTCGGTAAGTTGGACCTTGCGCTCTTCATCCATGAGCGTCGTCACAATGGCTTCCGTGATTTCCGCTTGAGACGAGCCAACAAAAACCAGTCCCAGGGAAAGAGCAGCCATAGCAGAGATTTGCATCTCTTGCGACGCGTCACTGACAATTGGTAGCAAAAGGTCCAACACTTCCTCCTTATTTGAGCCCGCATATGACAGACCCAGGCCCATGATGCAGGCCGTTCGGATCAGAGGATTCGAGTGGTGCAGTTTATCGGAATCTCCCAGCAAAGCCAGAGCAGGCTCAGAGTCGAGGCGAACACCCGAGTTCATGATGCCGATGGCCAGCATGGCTCCAGCCGATATTTCGGGCTCCGACGAGTATGTATACCGATCAACCTTGTCCAACCCATTCTCAATGTCCCAAAGCATGAGTGTGCCCAAAGATGCAACAGTGGACATCATGCCGTCTGCCTTGGTCTTCCACACCCAGCTCTCCTTCTCGCCGTCAACCAACATCATGTTATCCTTGCCGAATCCTGCATTAGCAAATGCGTTGACAAAGGCCGCAGCCAAATTGTGTCTAGCAGAGTCGAGGTTAGTCATCCCGGCTACCCTACTGCTTTCGAGATGGCTCTTGTAGATATCTTCCGTTGTTTTCGGGTCAAGAATGTTCAGCTCCTGGCCAAGAGCCTTGAAGTGATCCGACAGCTTAAGGTTGGACATGCACTCAAAGATCTCCTGTTCGTCATCGGTTGATTCTGGTAGTTCAAGCAGTATCCTTTGCCGGGCTACCAAAAATGCCAGCTGTTTCTTCAAGGCTGGGCTTTCGGCCTTATGAAAGTCTGCCCTGATGAGGTCAACGTCGTGCAATCGAATGGCAAGCACAATGGCTTGTGCAATTTGCTTATACTGCATATAAATGTTGTGTGCAGTGCGGAGGAAGGACTCGTTATCTGGGTACGTGAGCAGGTTGACCATGCTGACCATGTACAAGCACACTCGAGTATACGTGTTTTCGTCGACAAACTTGGGAATCTGTTCAATGATTTCCAGTTCACTCATCAAATCAACTGCGTCCGCCTCGGCGTTGCTCTTGATGAACTGAGGTACGAGTACCAAAGCAAGATCAATTAGCTCCGCAGTGGGCTCGTCAGCGGCGATCCTCTTGCCGTAAACCTCACCAATCTCCAAGGCCAAGTGCCGCACGTATTCGTGGCCCCAAGACAGCATATCGGACGAAGGAGCTAGAAGCCGATATTTGAGTGTGTCTTGCCTATCTTCGTCGGAGAAAGTCATGCCAATGACAGACAAGACGTCCGCCAACGACGTCTTGTTCTCGCCTGCTGGCCATTTTTCGTATAGATTCGTTAATGTTTCGTAATGTGGCCGCAGGAACTTGAGAGGCTTCGGCACTGCCGTCATGGATGATGTTGAAGTCTTGATGGAAGTCTTCATGGCTTCAAGAGCCGGCTGATAGAGCTCCGTGTTGGATTCCTGTCATATGTCCCTGTGTAAGCAGCAGAATAATATCAACCAAGAGAAAATGCTATAGCCTCGTGACATAGATGACTTACTGTGAGACGCTCAACCAGCATGTCCAGCTCACTCTTGAGCTGCTGATCTTCCTCACTTAGTTCTTCCTCAGCAGCTATACACACACAGTCTTAGCATTCATGTCATACAGCGCCCCATTTTGGCAGATCCCGTACTCACTTTTTTTCTTTTCATCATCCTTCTTGCCGTTCAGGACAGGCTTCTCGTCCTTAGAGTTATCGACAGCCTTGCCCTTGCCCTTTCCCTTGTCCACCGCTTTCAGCGCATCACTGCCTTGAGCCATGTTGGCGTCGATGGGCTTTGCGAAGCTCCTACGAGAAGAAGTCGATATGTCGAGAAGAGGAAAAGTATTGAAATCGAACAGCGTAACGATAACGGTGTATACGAATGTGGCCCCGATGTTGACCCAGATGTTAAGTCGTTGGTGGAAAGTGGAAACTCATGTGGTGGCGTCGTCTGGTGTTCATCAACAAAGCTCGATGAGCCGGTGCTGCTGTAGTAGCTGTCCGGTTATTACGTGATGCCCTGGCGCCTTGGCATGAGGTTGTCCCTTCCGCTTCCAGTTAGATCACGTGGTGTGACAAACCACCTAGGAAATGGGGTTAATCCGGGCGGAAGACAGTATCGATTAGATCTTGTCAACTCCACTTTTGCCGTACCACTGCGACAACCCAAAAAAAAAAAAGCTGCCGCGAACTAACCATCAAGGCCCTGCGATTGCTCCATGTTGAACGAAGCCGTGAAAGATTCTGGACTTCCCATGAAGCTGCGGCGTCCTTCATTTTTGAAACCACCTTAAAGCCGCCATCATGAAGTTGGATACAAGAGCTATGCGCCATCTGGCGTCCGAGGACTGGAAAGTGCTCACCGCTGTGAGTCTGGCTGTGGCGCCTATATGGGCCAGACTGCTTGCTTGGTACTAATCATATCATACTAATCGTTGTTTAGGTGGAATTGGGGAGCAAAAATCACGAACTTGTGCCGACGCCTTTAATAGAAAAGTTATCTCGGCTGAGAGGCGGAGCTAGCGGTGTTCATAAAAGTATATCGGCACTCGCCAAAGTCGGTCTCATTGCCAGAGTGAAAGAGGCAAAGTATGACGGCTATCGTTTGACCTATGGAGGTCTCGATTATCTGGCTCTACACACCCATGCTACGCGGAAAGATCTTTATAGCGTCGGTACTCGGATTGGTGTTGGGAAAGAGAGCGATATCATGGTCGTGGCCGATGAGACCGGTACGCAACGGGTTCTCAAAATCCATCGTCTAGGAAGGATATCATTCCGAACGGTCAAGTCCAATCGAGACTACCTCAAGAATCGGGCCTCTGGATCCTGGATGTACTTGTCAAGGCTGGCCGCTATGAAGGAGTACGCGTTTATGAAAGCCCTTTACGCTGAAGGATTCCCCGTCCCCGTTCCTTTGGCACAATCCCGCCATACAATCGTCATGACGTTAGTGGACGCGTTTCCATTGCGACAAATTTCCACAGTTCCCGATCCGGCATCTCTGTACAGCGATCTGATTGCACTCATACTTCGCCTTGCGAATCACGGCTTGATTCACGGCGATTTCAACGAATTCAACATTCTGATCAAAGAAGAGAAGACGGTTTTGGAAGACGGCGTTGAGTCGATCAAACTCGAGCCCGTGGTCATTGACTTTCCACAAATGGTCTCCATGGAGCATCAGAATGCCGAAATGTACTTCGACAGAGATGTTGAATGCATCAAGCGCTTCTTTTTACGACGCTTCCACTTCACCAGTTCAATACCGGGGCCATTCTATAAAGATGCTAAGAAGAAGCTGAGAAAGAGTGAGCTCACGAGATTGGACGCGACCGTTGAAGCGTCTGGCTTCACGAAGAAGATGTTGAAAGACTTGGAGGCTGCAATCAGGGAACGAGCAGAGAAGAAGGATTCAGCAGGTCATTCAGAGGAACTCGATGATGACGATAGCGACGTGGACGAAGACGAAAATGACGAAGACGATGACGACGACGTGGTTACCAGTGGTGCCGAAGGAGAAGAAGAAGAAGAACAAGGGATTGGCGGTATCCTGGGTCCAAACCACACAAGCATAGTGGAAACGTTAGAAGAGGATGCTGAAAATGTCCAAAGGTCAAAACTTATTGATGGCGAGGCCCCACAAGAGGACTTGTCGAAATTGACAATATAGATAGTTGCTTCTTCAGCTACACACGATCAAAGAATTATTTGTTGTGCACAAAGGTTCCATCTTGCTCAAAGGGAATAATGTATTTAGCTGCACATCAGCTTGTGTCGTCTCCGGCTTGGGCCAAATCCCATCCTCCCAAAAATCTAAAGTACAATTTCAATGAAATTGGCCATAGGTCCCCTACCTATGCACATACATGATTGCATTGAAGGGGGTTTCCGCGCCTAACATGCCACTGGTAGAGTATGTCTGTCCACAACTCATCTGGCCATTACATAAAAAATAAGAACAAGAAAAAAAGACAAGCGCAAAGCACCAGCAAAAGATGTAGCCACATGGCTGAACATGATACGAGTTGAAAAAAAACAAGCAACAAAAAGAGCCAAGCAAAACATACTACCGTCCAAAAAACGTGGGGTAAGGCAACGAAATAATGTTGAAGACAAACGACGCAAAACTTATCAGACGGACTACTTTTCCTCACGTCGAGATCCCTTGGGAGAGGGAGAATGGTTCTCATCGTTGACATTGCCAATGGCCGCGACACCTGAATCTGCGTGAATGGTAACACTTTCATCACTATCGGAAGTCAGGGACGCCGGCGCTGTCATCTCGATGTTCGCGTTCGCACCGATTCTGACACCAGTTAGAAAACGCCAGATATTCCCTCGAGATGGAGCATACTCGGTTAATGCGTGTCGGGTTCCCGGGTGCCTCATCATGTTACCATCCTCGTTCGATGAAGCAGAGAGTCCACTTTACCATGTCAGTGAAGAGCATAGTAGAAAAAAAAGAGGAAACCTGTTCACCTGCGAGAGATGGGCAATGTTCGACGCCACTGAGACTGTTGGCTGTACAACGTGGGGCTCAGGCCTACAAGTGGTGTGCCATAGGCCCCAATATTGTACTCGTTCGTGCGAAATTGACGGCGTTCAGCCGTGACTCTCTTCAGCTCTTTCTGAGAGGGCGTGTCGGCGTATCGAATATTCATGAGAAGTCCCTCCTCTCCAATACCCATCCCGTTGTACTTTCGAATAATTTCATCGCAAATTTCGCGGCTCTCAAATCTACCAGGCACGGTCAATGATCTATCAGTCAGTAGAAACATGGAGTACTCACCGGGCGAATCCAACCCCTCGACTGTTTCCCATACTGTCCCGGAGGATCTTGCTGGAGAGAATGGTGCATCCCATAAAGATGGCTCCAAGCTCCTGCCCTTGTGTCAGCAATTTTCTTCTCAGAACACGTGTCACCAAAAACGTACGACTTCAGTCAAAGTCTTGGGGAGATTCGAAATATATAGGTTTGTGGACCCCTCGTCTCCCTCCGCCTTGAGACGAGAATTGAAAGACTCCTGTGGCGATCATTAGAAAGATACCAAAGAATCCGAGACACTTATATCGCTCACTCTTGCAAAACCAACTTCGTAGCCGAGGCGATGGAATCCGCGAATGCACATTTCAGAGTCTTTCACATCGAAGAATTTGGCAAAGCCGAATCTGTAAGCTGTTAGTTTTGCATTAAGAGCACGTTCGAGAGAGTGGGATTGACCCTTTGCAAGCTCCGGTTCCAGTGTCAATGATGGCCTTGGAAGTCTCAACCGGTCCAAATCTAGAGGTAAACTTGTAGAGAAGCTCGTCGTCCGTAGTCGGATGAAGACCACGAATGTAGACGTTGCGATTGCCAGAAATTCGATTCTCCAAGCTCTGCTCGAGGCTTTTCATCTGACTTGGAGGCGTGAAAACAGCGGGAACAGCCCTCGGAACAGCAGGTTCTTGCTTCAAAAGCTCATCAATGGTGCGATCGGGTACCACAGAAATGGCGGACTTGCCAAGATCAGTCTGAAGGGCAGGAATACCAATCTGTTGGGGAGAGGGAGTGGTGTAGGCTGAACGGTCAAGGCTCGCAACTCGAGGTCCCGCATCTCGTTGCGAGATAGTTCCGTAAAATGGTGTAGCCGGAGTTGATTCGGTTGTGGAATAGGAATCGCGACGGTTCTCAAGACCAGGAACGTCCGAGTGCCCACGATCGATGCGAGCCTGGGTTGCGATGGGTCGTCCAGGGGTGTATGGCATCAAGGGTACAGGGAGACCAACGTAGGGGGAGCCATAGCCACCAGCGGGAATACCAAATCCAGAATAGGGATTCTCGTTGCCGTGACTCATTCTAAGAGGCTGGTGGCTCATTGGAGCAAGAACATATTGACCGTCGGACCCAACAACGTATGCTGGCCCTGGTCCCATCGCCATGTGGCCAGCGTTGCTGGGAATACTGAGTGCTCCCATGGAAAGCCCTGCAAAATGGTTCATCAAACTGTTTGAATCAGCTGCTGAGTGAGCAGATACATGGCCATGGACGTGCCGGCCCGCATGACTGGGAAGATAGGCCGTTCCAATGCTGCCACCTGCATCCATTTCGAGTCTTACGTAGTTTGGAACGTCTGGTCGGCTAAGACTGAGAGCTATACGTCAAGAATCAAGACTGTCAGTCAACTCATTATTCTTAGGCTTTCGAGAGTGGGCCTGATACTATACGATCGGAATTAAGAACCAAGATTGATGTTCAAGGCTGACGATTCGGTTTTGCCATAGAAAAAAAAGGGTAATTACTGCTGTCTCGTCGTTGGCAGATGCAGTCACTTACTTTGAAAAAGAGCAAGTGATAAGCTTGAAGTGTTGACTGACAAGCTGTCAGTTCGAGAAGAATAATTTGTTGCAACGAACGCCTTTTAAGGCTCTACCGTCGTTGAGATGATGTGAACTTGACACGCAGATGAAACTGAAGAATGGTAGAGATCAAAGAAAGAAAGGGAAGGAAGAACAAAGAAAGAAAGAAGAAAGGGGAAAAGGAAAGAAAGAAAAGATGCCTCTATTCACAATGAACAACGACGGATGCAAAGCAACGAGCAACAAGGCCGGGAAATCAAGACTTACATCGCTTTTCTGACTTGAAAGTCTATGTGACACAGAAAACAGTGGGAAACTACCAAAGGCAAATGTTGCTATCAAGGCACGAAATGTAGCAAAGGGGTCAGTAAGATAGAACAAGCTGAGCAAATTGGCTTGTTGTATGATGTCGAGCCGCCGACAAGAAAAAATTAGAACGGTCGGATTGGGCGGTGTTGATGATGCGGGAAAACAAGTGGGGAGAGAGATGGTGAAGAAGAAACGAGAGTTATGAAGGGCTGCAAGATGGATGAAGTGAAGAGCAAACGCAAGCGAGGCGCCTTACCTAAAAATGAATATAGCTGCTGCGAAGGTAATTGCGATGCTTGTGCTAGGATGCGGAGGAAGGAGAGGAATCGCAAAAGTTTTCAATTCGTACGGCAAGCTAGAAGATACCAGATGCAAAGCAGGCGGACGGTATTGGCCCTGCCGTCGGTTGTCTCGAGAAGGCAAGTTGGAAGAAGGAAGAAGAAGAAGCAGAGAGCGTTGAAGCGAGAAAGAAGAGTGACGGACTCTGGCTATGACGACAAACAAACAGCTTTGGGAAGTCAAAGGGAAGTCAAACGAAGTTCTCTGCCAGTTGTCAAGTCAGCTGCCAGCTGTTTCCGTCTGTTGGGGAAGGCGATTGTCGTAGCATACCGCCTTCCGACAGCTGCAAGCCCACCGTTGACGGTGGTTCTGACCAAGACTCACAGGCTGTGCCAGTCGAGTGAAGAGGGACCAGCAAGTCGCCCGTTTCTGCTTATTGAAGGTATGAATCCGCGAACAATTGCTTCCAATCTTTTTTTTCGTTAGCAAAGCGAGTTTCTGGAATTTTGTGATCTTTCGCTAACTTCTCGGTGGTTTGGTCCGCAACAAAGGCGATGTTTTCGACGCCAGCGTGAGTGGTTCCGAATCGGGTACGACAGAAAATGGTTTGATTTTCCGGTAACAATACTAGGAAAGGAAACAATGAAGAATGAGTGGAAGGTGACAGACTTCTGAGCAGACGGTGATGCCTGATACTCCGAATACAAATACAGTAACTCAATGGAGCATTCCGCAAGACTAGAATCGTACCTAGGATCTGGAAAGACAAGCAAGGAGCGTGACAATTGTTTCCATGCTACTTCATTCATACACAAAACCCCAAGACACTTGCTCACTCTGGTCCACGTGGAAGCTCCTCATCCCTCCGGACGCACTCCAGGGGTAAGTGCAATTACTCTGACCGCGAGTCGTTCTAGCCCGGGCTGAAAGCCGATCTACAAGGAAGAAAGCTACATCTCGGCCGCCTTTCCCTTCTCTTTTGACAAGATACGAGCCAGGCACACAAAGCTTTTTGTTTTTTCTACCATGGGCAGTACAAAAATTCGATTCAAGGGATAGATGCGAGGCAACTTTCCTTGGGCCCATGTGCCCGGCCTGTGAGTCGTACCAAGGCTAGCCAGTTGCAAGGCGGAAGGGAAACTTGGGGTCTTGGACACTGTTTCGGGCCCATCCCTGAGCGACGAAAATAAAACAATGGCATCTCTGATATGTATATATGTAGGTTGCTTTTCGCTCGTGAAAATAAATGCAGAGACGGCTAAGTTTCAGAGCTCTTGACTGTTTTTCTTTTTTTCTTTTTTTCTTTTTCTTTTCGAGCCTCTCGATGCTATTCCGCCTGGCCTGTCAGTCCTCAGTGTCACGAAAAGTGGCAGTCTTGAGTCTCGAGTCTCTCGACCTTGACTACATTACACGACTGGGAAAATGAGGAGGCTGAGATTCAGGTCACGTTCTAGGTAATAATACAGTGCCAAGGTTAGTTTGGCCTATGTTGATCTTGTCACCTTTCTGAGCGCCACACGGCAACACCCCTTTGGAAGGAGGAGAGGAAATGGCACCATGCACGCAAGGGAGAATAGTCCAATTGGGGCATTTCAAACACCTGTGTGGTCAGCCTCCGAGCCCGGAAAAGAAAGACCCAAAGGACAGGTCAAGATGTCATGGTTGTACCATCTCTCGATGGCATTGCATTATCGACTCGCCATCCATGTATAAATGCGAGAACCGAGCCAGTTGTGGAGGCAAATGTCGTGCGTGGCTGACTGCCCAGGAACATAGCATGATGAGATGGACGCCCTGTTTGGCTTTAGCCCACAACAACGTATTCGCCCTTGATTGACTTTTCCGAAAAAAAAAAGGGGGGGACTTTATTAACTCGGAAGAGCGAGAGGGAGTGCTCAATCAAGAGATAAATTCCGCCAGCTATTACAACCTGAGAAGTGAGGACTCCATATTTCACAATAGCCAAGCAGGGTGGCTGCGTGCGAACTTCAAAGCCTGTTAAAGGCACAAATTCAAGCACAAAGTCGTGGAATTGCGAGTCGCGAGGGTGGCTCAAACACGACATGTTTACTTCAGCGATCGGTACTCGGGAGCAGATTAACATGCATGGCAGGGCATGCGTGGACGATACCCGCATAGAGGCGACATTTGTCTAATGCCTGAAGTCAAGGAGAGAAAGGCGACATGCTAGGGTTTCCAAATCCAATCGTTCGACCCGAAGAAAACATGGCTGGGAAGTGCCAATGCAAGGAACGCGTCGGGAAGTGCAGAAGTTGGTGGGCCCCAACGAGACGGGCCCCCCTTTCTTCCCCCTCCTTCCCCCTTTTCCCCAGCCTCGACCGCAGAGATTGACTCCATGGCACATGAATTTCCCAGCACAGCTTTTCAGTTATTGAACCAGATCTGGCAAATCGAGATTCGCTATTCTACATACAGGTGGTGTATATGTATACAGGGAGTCCAATTATTCCCTCGCAGTTATCATCCAATGTACACTGATAGGTTTCGCCTATTCATCATACAAATAAATACATTGGAAGAAGAATCCGCAAAGACGTCCAGGAATCACGACCGACTTTTTTTCCATCAGTGACTAGATATTCCAAATGAACACAACCTCGCCCTCAACCCCCACCAAACCCCACCAAAGTAAGCAAGCTAGGTACATTGATGTCCATAATGGCATGACGCGGATCTTGCCCACAGGATGGCCAGCCCCGCCCTGCTCCCTCAAGCTGCTGCCAGACGTACAATTGTGCGAAGGATATTGCCGAAAGGCGAAAATGAATAGATTTTATTTTTTACATCGAGCCCAATTGATTGTGCGGGTAAGAAATCTCACTAATGACGTCGTCGACTAATGGGATGCCATTTACGCACATCACCGTACATTTTTGCATGCACATTTCGAAAAAAAAAAATAGTAAAAAAATAAATAAAAAGAATCTACACATCTCTATATTACCGTCTTCACCTCCACTCCCTACTCGGCAACTAAACGACAACCATCTGTTTACCGCAAACCGGGCGTGGCGGATCGCGAAGCCGCGTTGCTAGGGGCAGCACTTCGATTATGCGCCATGTGCGCCTGAACGAGATGGCCGGCCTCCAACGCAGCACACAGGGATAGCTCGCCGGCCAGCGTGGCAGCAGCAATGATGCGCGCTAAGCGACGCGCGTTCTCGCCGGGTTCGGTAGGATGAGAGCCCCTGACGCCGAGGAGGTCAAGCATGGCGCTCTGGGGTTCCAGGATCGTGCCGCCACCCAGGGTCCCGACTTCAAGGGACGGCATCGAGACGGAGATTTGCAGAGAGCCGCGGACGCTAAAAAAATGAAAGTGAAATAGCCGAGATTCGTTAGAAAATTGGCACGGGGAAGCACGACGACAACAACAACAACGACGACGACGACCGGGGAAAAAAAAAAAAACCAGCTTAGACCCCTACTTACTTCTTCATCATGGTGATGCAGTGGCAGCTCTCCACCACCTGCGCAGGATCCTGCCCCGTGGCGAGAAATATCGCCGCCACGATATTCGCCGCCTGAGCATTGTACCCACCTATTGAGCCGGCCATGGCACTTCCGATCAAGTTCTTGGACACATTCAGCTCGACGAGCCTGTCAACATCGCTCTTGAGAATGGTCTTGACTGTACTGGCGGGGATGATGGCTTCGGCCACGACGCCCTTGCCGCGGCCATCGATCCAGTTAATCGCGGCGGGTTTCTTATCAATGCAGTAGTTGCCCGTGAGGGACACAATGCGCATGTCCTCGAAGCCGGCCTCAACCATGACATCCAGGGCATGCTCTACGCCCTTGGAAATCATGTTCATGCCCATGGCGTCGCCGGTGGTGGTCTTGAAGCGGATGTAGAGGCTTGTGCCGGCCATGGCTGTTTTGATGCTTTGCAGGCGCGCAAACCGACTGGTTGAGTCAAAGGCCTTCTTGAGGATAGCTTGCCCAGTTTCCGAATCTAGCCAGAGCTTGGCCGCCCCAGCACGTTCCAAGGTGTCAAAGGAAATGCAGGGACCCCGCGTCATCCCATCACCGGTAAGGATGGTGACGGCGCCGCCCCCCGAGTTAATAGCTTTGCAGCCTCGGTTCGTGCTCGCTACTAGCACGCCCTCGGTGGTGGCCATGGGCAGGAAATAGCTTTTCCCATCAATGACCAAGGGTCCAGCAACTCCAACGGGGAGGGGCATGTAGCCGATAACATTCTCGCAGCAGGCGCCAAAGACACGCTCCCAGTCATGATACTCGTAGGGCAATGCAGAGCGGTCAAGCTGATGGGTCAAGCTGGCGGTGGCTTTTGTGCGGGAGATGATGGTGCGACGGATCTTCACCGCTCGCGTACAATCCTTAAGAGATCTTTCCAGGCTATAACCGGGAATCTTACCGCGCATTGACATGGCGATGACCTGCTCATCCGTCATCTTGTCGACGTTGCCGTCTTTCACCATTCTCTCCATCGCGGCTACGGACGTGTCATCCAATGCGACGGGTTCCCCAGGCCTGGCTGTGTCCACCGTCTGGCAGGCCGTTTGGGCCGTAGGCGTCGCAACGGCCAGCAGCTCAGACGGCTGCGGCGTGGCCGAGTCGTATTCATCAGGTGGAGGGGCTGCGCAGCCAGTATCGTTTATACGCTCGGCCCGGGCCAGCTCCACGGGATCGATTTTCTGGTAACTGGGTTTATTGGAGTCCTCGATACCGGTGCGAGCAACATTGAAAAGATAGCCATTGAAACTGATGCTCAGGAACAGGGCGACAACGATCCACTTGGACAAGAGAGGGTCCTTGAGGCTCGTGAGCAAGCTGCTTACCATACGACCCCCAGCACCGAAATCAGTCAAACCATTGCTTCCAGGAGCATGCTTCGCGGAAGAGTAGTGCATAGAAGGATATTGGAGCTCATAGACGATAGGGCTGAGAACAGTGACGAGCGTGCTTCGGCCCGTCGAACTGGCGACGGCCAAGATGGCATCCAGACCGTTGGACGCAAATTCAAAAGATTCAGAGCTGGTCGTCAAACCCACGTCACCAGCAGCAGCAGCGAGGCCACTGGCCCGGGATCGCAAGCTCGAGAAGAAGAAGGTGCGAATGTTGATGATGTTGATGAGGACGAACCCAGAGACCATAAGCAGCTTGAACTTGATGATGCTGTTGCTATTCATGAAGAGCGAATGGCTCGAGCCCTTGGATTCCTGGTTGCCGACGGCGGGCCATTCCACTGTGTCTTGGCTTTTGGCCATCTTTTCGGCAACGCGGGCGCTGACGCCGTCGTCCTCGAGAGCGCGCCGCGTGTCAGCGAGGCGTTTGATGCGCTTGATTTCAAGCTTGATCTGAAGAACAGACATGTAGAAGGTGAAGAGCAGGATGCAGTCGAAGAAGAGAATCCAAGATGCAAGAAAACAGAACTGACGGAGACCCCCTTGAATGTCCAAAGTAGCCCCTACGACAAGAATAACTATCTCAATGGCATAGCTGCGGAGGATATCGTAGCCCTTGCTCTTGACGGCGTCTTGAATGATGTGCTTGATGGAGTCTTGGTTGACGATGCTGCCATTCCTGTCATGATTGCCGTTCTTAGTCTGGTCAATTTGACGTTGTGTTGGGCGGTGTCGAGAACAAACGTGGTCAAGAACAGTCTTGGTGAGGATAATAGCCTTTTCAAATCCAATCGTGGCGACAAGGAATGGAAGGCCCTCGGAGAGCATAACGATGTTGACAGGAACTCCAAGCTGATGAGTGACGGCCAGGCCGAAGACAAAGGCCAACGTTGAGGAGAAGAGCGTGGACAGGCTGAGCCAGAAATTGGAGCCCAGGCGGCGCATGGACATGAAAAGTGATAGAAAGGTCATGTTCATGAAGAGGTATGCGAGCATCATTATGGCAATATCGATCTTGTCTGTTTGTTGCAGGATGTCAACAAAGTTGGCCCACCCATTCTGCCACGACTGGACAATAGTGGCGGCTTTGTTCGACTTGGAAGCCTTCATCATCCACACCCTCTCCTCATGACTCTCGCCAATAGGTTCAAGTTCGGTGTCCTCATGAGGGATTTCTTGGACGGCAGAGAGAAATTCGGCGGCTTGTGCGAAGGGTACAGCATAGACAAGCACGCTACTGTGGTGGCGGGCGACGACGGAGTCTTGATCCAGGGGAATAGGCGTGACGGAGATGTTCTGAGGGATGTGTACGGTACTAAACATTGGGCCAGCGGTGCTGAGCGTTTCACTGGACGAATCTCGAGGGAAGACGAGGCCCAGAAGCGCGAGGTGATTATCGGCTGAGATGTTGGTCCATGTCTGCTTAGGAACATTCTCCCACTGCCAGTGAGAGTCGAGGCCGGCGCGAACGTTTCTGGCCCCGTGGAGTAGAGAGGGGAAGTCGGCGGTGATGTCAAAGATGGTGCTGGTGCTCGTCCCGGTCAGGACGTGCTGGAGAAGCGAGATATATAAGGTGCTGGCGAGAACGGCGAGGGAGACGATGGTGCAGACAGGATGGGAGCAGGCGAGACGTGTGAGCAACTGCAGCAGAGGTGTCGACTTCTTGGCAAGCCACGAAGCGGGCGACGCCTGTGGTGGAACAGAAGACTCCCCGCGGAAACGACTGGGCAGAGTAGACGATGCCATCATCTATCGGACTGAGGCCTCAGGCGCCAGGAGGCGGGAAGTGGCGAGAAAGGGGGGGGGGGGGGGGGGGGAAAAAG
>SRPU01000090.1:0-35098 GCA_018360185.1 Claviceps lovelessii
CAACAACAACAACAACAACAACAACAACAACAACAACAACAACAACAACAACAACAACAACAACAACAACAACAACAACAACAACAACAAGAATAATAAACGGTGTCAAGCAAGCACCTACCTTCTTCTCGCCAAATATTACCAAAGCCTTGTCGAATTCCCACCCGACCTGTGACAGGCACATCTCTGAATACTGTGGCACCATGCCAGTTTGCCTGCAAAGTTCGGCAATCATTGCTTGATGATGCTCATGAGTATCTGCATTGGCCGGGACTGGGGCCGGGGCTGGAGTCGGTGCAACAAAAACGTTCGGCAGTGTACTAAAGGCCCTTAACGACAATTGATCGCTGACAACCCTGATGCCGCCCTTTGCTGGTTGACCGGGACCCAGGACGAATGTGCGAGAAAAACTTCGTTTCCCGACTGCCGCCGTCTTTTGATCGTATTCCTCAAACTCTCCGTGAACACAGATAATGAGGCCATCCACGCCCATGGGGCTTTGACCGCTGGGATCAACTAGCCCGGGAAGAGGGTGGCAGTCCATAATGTATTTGCTAAGCTCGTCCTTGATATTGGGGTGCTTGCTGGGTGGGAGGCCCTTCCATAGCTCCTGAATCGTGTTTGCTCCCTTGAACAATCGCTGAATGCGAGCGGGTTGGTGGGTGATTTTGACAAGATTCCGGGAATATTTGATATATGAAGCCCACGGCATCGGTGCCGGGGCGTCGGAATCCCTAACCGACCGAGTGTCAATGGCCAAAGAGAATTGGCTGTCATTGTCGTAGAACCTCGAGACCAAGCCTTGTCGATCGCTGTCGTAAGCGGCAAAGAACTCCAGCAGAAAGTTCTCCCCGATCCCGTTGACATCACGGAAGTCCGGTCCGCTTTGAGGTATCGGCTTCGGCTTCAACGCAGCTTCTTGCTCTGCAATCTGCTGCGGGGTGCGCAACTGAGTCCCATTGACATCCTGCAGTTTCGGAAACCACTGGAGGAGTGCTGTTGTGTAGTTCGGCTCCGCCATTTCGATGGGGTTCCCCGTCATGTATATCGTCTCCAGTGACTTGAACCTGCCCTTCCATTTGCCAAACGCTTGCATGTTGGCTATTTGATTGCCGCTCATGTCGAGGTTTTTCAGGTCTGGGAATGTCGTAGCCACTGATTCTACCTGCGCGACATCGTCGATATTATTGCCTGCTAAGCTGATGCTCTCTATGGCCTCCCGCTTTTCCGTTGCAGTCTTGAACAGGCCGTCGCAAATCGCCATCAGCCCCTTGAATGTTTTCAACGCCCGCTCCCGGGTTTCAAACATGCCTAGGGTGACAAGTTCAGTATCAGACGCGAGCGCATCAAGCTTCAAGAGCTTATTAGCACCGAGATAACGCGCGCTCAAAATAGACTGCAACTTGGCCCTGAGTTCTTGCGTTTCCTTGGATTCGGTTGCCTTGTTTTGGTAAGCCAGGTCCTCGTTGGACTCGACAATTTCCAGTTGAATCCCGGCAAAGCTGAATGTGTTGAGTTTTATGATTTCGTCTGCGTCTTCCTTGGATACCCCTATGAAAACGTAATCACCCACCATATGTGACTGCGAATGTTAGCGCGAGCAAGAATGGAGAAAAAGCTCAGAGATACTCATAAACCGGGGAGGTGAGCCATCATATCGAAAAGACGTATCTCTCCGACAGGCGGGAGATGAGCTTCTGCTTTGGCAGAGATGGAATAACGTTCGTCGATGTCGCAGTTGTGCAAACACTTTGACATGTTCGTAATACTATGACGCCCCTGTATCTCTTTTATTGCGTTAATGACCGACATACCTTCTTGACCATAACTGGTCGAGCTTGTTTATTGCTTGAGGTCCTGAATGATGTGGCTTTCCTTTCCAAGAAAGCCAGCAAATCGCCAAGACCACCGTCCTGGTTGTTAGCTGCTTTACTCTGTTTTAGTCCGTAGACACGCAGAAAGGACAAATGTCCCCTGGCTCTGCTGGCTCGTCCAGTGGTGGCTGCCGAAATACGCGAGGCCAGGCCGGAAGAGTCGTTGCCTTTCAAATGTTTCAGAACAGCCTGTGCTGCTGTTGAGACTCCACGGAAATCCTTTCCAGGACCGGCTCTCGCGGGTTTTGTTCTGGATCCTCTCGCCTCGCTGGCTGCAACTTTTGCGGCTCGTTTGCCGACAGCGTCCATGTCAAGATCGCCATCCATGTCAGTCCTGGTCATCCCTGCCCTTTTCTTCTGTATCCCTCCTCTCGTGGTGGTTTTGGCTCCCGAGGTTGCACCTCTGTTAGCCCGCTGGGCCACAGAAGAACGAGGACCTTGTGGTGCCATGATAGATATAGTGGGTGGACGTGTGAGGGTGGTTTTGTCAAGTGACGCGCGCGCTTTCTCAGCTCAGGAGACGAGGAAAATCGGAGTAGTGTTTGATGTATATTTCCCTGAATCGTCTTTGTTATCGCGGGTGGAGGCGCGTCTCGATAACTTCCTGGCCGAGATCTTTATTTTTTTGATCTTTTTTTTTTTTTTTTAGGTTGTTACTGGAGTAGAGTTGGAGATGGGAAGAGATTATCCCAGATTGAATGTGTTGACAAAACCACTGAAGGCAAGAGGGCTGAAGACTTGAAAAGTCTCTGAAATATTCAGAGATGAGTGTTTTGGGAACGAGAGCGGAGGAATGACAGGACGAAGACCAGCGTGATGATGTCGGACAGGGTGACGGCTTCCAGCCCCACTGCGAACGAGTGTTGCCCGCGTCCGCCGTGGATGTGGACTTGCTCTGCAAGGAGAAGCGTTTCGACAGGTTCCGGCGGTTCCGATGAGGATTGCGATTGATTGTTCGCGGTCGAAAGAAAAAAAAGTAGTGTTTGTTGGTGTAGGAGAACAAACAGGGACGGCAGGATTTGAAGAAAGAAGGTTTGCTAAGATGACGTCCAATATGACCCACTTTTATGGCTCCAGTCACGAAGGCAGCCGCCAAGTCTTTTGTGCCTCCGTCCACTAGCGCATCAGGCCCGAGCGACGAGCTGGCTGATTTGAAATATTTGACACCAGATGGATGCCGCGAATCAACGTTCTTTCTTCCTTCCTTTCTTCCTTTCACTCCCTGATTTGAATCATTTACTTAGAGCGACATAGCCGAATCGCGGGCGTTGCCGACTTCCATTCTCAAAGTGTCTCTCTCAAAAGTGGTGTGGCAGCGAATGAATCCGAGATCACGTGATGCGGCATCCATTTCGCGTCCCCTTGTTCGTGGAGCATGCCGAAGCGCGTAAAGCACTTGCAGCGGCCTTCCATCGAGTTGACTGAGAGTGACGCATTGGAGTGAGCGCTAAGGAGACGACAAAAACATCATACACTATGTTCAAATCATAGCGCCTCTGTTGTGAAGAGAAGCTTTTTACCCAGTACGAAAGCGCAGACGGTGGAGGGGCAAAACACAAGCATTGGAACAGGCTGCAAACCCCGCCGTCGTTGCCATGGATGACGACGACGATTTTAGCGACGACATTGCAGACGAAGACTTGTTTGAGGCATTGAAGCAGACTTCTCCGTCTAGCAGGGTCAACCCATCGCTCAACACAATTCCTCACGAGCCTCAGTACCGCAGGAAACTGGATTCTCTCTCAGCAGCAGCAGAGGTACTCGAAGATTTGCCCTCCGATGCCTTCTCATCGCCAGAACCCGAATTCAATGGTCCAGGTACGACAAGAGGAGAATTGGGAGCACCCAACGCGTCGAAAGATGCAACCGACGGTCCTAGGCAGCGTAATGGCCTTGCCAGAACCGGCTCTGCTAGTTTTCGCCAAACGACTCTTTGGGGCACGGTAGCCCAGGAGATGGCGCCGTCGCTGACACAAAATCCCAACCAAAGGGTTTACAGAGCGGACATGCCGCGAGAAGAGGCCAGTCATCATGAAATCGATAGAGAGGCGATGAAAACGTGGGTATACCCAACAAACTTGGGCGCCATTCGAGATTACCAGTTCAGCATCGTCAAGAACAGCCTGTTCAACAATACTTTGGTTGCATTGCCGACCGGTCTTGGAAAGACTTTTATTGCCGCAACAGTCATGCTTAATTTTTATCGATGGACGAAGTCAGCAAAGATTGTGTTTGTGGCGCCGACCAAGCCCTTGGTTGCTCAACAGGTCGATGCATGTTACAATATCGTTGGCATTCCTCGGTCCGACACGACGCTGCTGACTGGAGATATTCAACCGGCGCTACGAGTGGAAGAATGGGAGACAAAGCGCGTCTTTTTCATGACACCGCAAACCTTGCTCAACGACTTATCTCATGGCTATGCAGACCCCAAAAGCATTGCACTCATCGTCGTTGATGAGGCACATCGAGCTGTAGGAGAGTATGCTTACGCAAAAGTTGTCAAACTCATCCGGCGCTTTTCCAACAGCTTTCGCATTCTAGCACTGACCGCCACCCCTGGATCAAAAGTAGAGACGGTACAGGAAGTCATTGACAATTTGGGAATATCACATTGCGAGATCCGCACAGAGGAGTCTCTCGACATTCGACAGTACGTCCATGACAGAAATACCGAACAAGTGGTTTTAGATCCCTCAGATGAGATGAATCTCATAAGCGACCTATTTACACAGGCGTTGAAGCCTCTGATGGACAAGCTCAGCT
Source organism: Claviceps lovelessii (assembly GCA_018360185.1). Taxonomy (NCBI): domain Eukaryota; kingdom Fungi; phylum Ascomycota; class Sordariomycetes; order Hypocreales; family Clavicipitaceae; genus Claviceps; species Claviceps lovelessii. Next base: position 4,641 of record SRPU01000090.1, read on the forward strand.
CCCAAAACATTTACTACGGCCGAAACCCCATGGCCATGACGACTTATGGCTTGATGCAGGCGCAAAAAGATTGGTTTGGCACAAGAGGACGGCATGCGAATCAAGGCGTTCAATTTATGATGAGAGCCATCTTTAGTGTTCTCACCAGCCTTGCGCACTCCATCAAGCTGCTCAACTTTCACGGAATCAAACCCTTCTACGACAACATGGTTGACTTCCGAAGCGAACAAGAAGGACGCGGCGAGAAGGGATCCAAATACAAGCGTCAGATCGTCGAGCACGCCGGTTTTCGAAAGATGATGGACAAGATCTCAGGCTGGCTCAAAACGGATGGCTTTGTGGGACATCCGAAGCTCACCGCACTGGCAGATTGCGTCCTCAATCACTTCATGGATCAGGGAGAAGGATCCGCTACACGGGTCATTGTCTTTAGCGAGTATCGCGACTCAGCTGAAGACATTGTTCGTGAGCTCAACAAGCATCGGCCGCTGCTCAAGGCTAGCGTCTTTGTCGGCCAAGCTGACGGCAAGCGAGGCGAAGGGATGAAACAGGCGCAACAGATTCAGACTATTGATAGGTTCAAGAAGGGTGAATTTAACATCCTAGTGGCCACGTCTATTGGTGAAGAAGGATTAGACATTGGACAAGTGGATTTGATTGTCTGTTACGATTCCTCCGCGTCGCCGATTCGAATGCTCCAGAGGATGGGCCGGACAGGCCGTAAAAGGGCCGGAAACATTGTTCTGCTCCTGATGAGAGGCAAGGAAGAAGACCAATTCGCCAAATCCAAGGACAGCTACGAGAAGATGCAAAAGCTCATCTGCGAGGGGAGTCGTTTTAACTTTCGATTCGACCTGTCGAGCAGAATTGTTCCTAGGGAAATCAGACCTGAGGTGGACAAGAGACATGTCGATATACCCATCGAAAATACACAAAATCCGTCTCTGCCGGAGCCGAAGAAACGTCGTGCGGGGGTGGCAGGGAAAAAGAAGCCTCCGAAGAAGTTCCACATGCCAGATGGAGTCGAAACAGGTTTCCAAACACTATCGCACTACCTGAAGAACGGCGGCGGCGGCAGCGGCGCCAAGTCAAAGCAAGGGAAGCCGGCACGAAATCCCGAGCTCGATGACATCGAGGATATTCCAGACTTGAATGCAGTCGTATTGTCTCGTGAGGAGCTTAAAGAGCTCGACCGAACATATCGCGATCTGCCATTCAACCATAGTGTGGTTGAGGAAACAGATATGCCCAGCATGTCTGCATTCCCCGTTCTCCAGAGACAGCTTCGACCAGTTGTTGGGTTGAAACACGGCACTCAGACTAAGCGCATTGTGAGACTTTTGGCGAAAATATCCGGCGACCCGAGTCGATTGGTCATACCGCGCGATTCCTTTCCCGACCCAAGCTCCTTTAGAGACATACTCGTCAAACCATTCGTCGAATCCAACGGAGAAGAATCGGGGGTCGACGACGCAAAGTCTGGCTCCGCTATGACAAAGAGGCGAGCAACATCAACTGCACCGACAGGACGTCAAACCAAAAGAAGAAAGACGAAGGCAGTGTCAGGTACAGCAGTGTCGCAGCCAAAAAAGGCAGACGCCCGTCTGGATGATGATGATGAGCATGGTGACGATAAAGATCATGAGGAGGAGGACGACGAAGACGGCGACAACGGCGAAAAGAGACTCCAAGCACCACATCCCCGCCGAGAGCAGGCCCAGAGAAACCCCAAGAAGACAAAAGCCAAACGAAAGACGTCAAAGGAAACACGGAAAGCAAGAGGCGACGGCATCACCAGCCACGAATGGGGAGATGATTGCGAACGAGACAGCGACCTCATGGAGAGTAGTGGCTCAGACGACGGCGCAGATCTGCTAGACTTTGTGGTAGCAGACAACCAGGCGACGTCAAGCATGATGCGCACTTCGCAGCCAACATCATCAACGACAGCCTCACCCACGCACATGACACCGAAATCGACGTCGAGGTCAAACGCAGTGAAGAGCCAGCCGTTCTATGTCCCCACACGCTTCTCTGCGACCCAGGAGAGCGACGACATGCCCGATCTAAACACCTTGATAGGAGGGCCAGCATCCAAGCGTTCTGAGATGAATAAAAATGATGGAACTGGTGTCTCGAAGTCGAAGTCGAAGTCGAAGTCGGACTCGGACTCGGACTCGGACTCGGACTCGGACGATGTAAACAAGAAACGCGCTACTCGGGTAAGACGTCATGTTCTGAACAGCGACAGCGATGAATGAGTCTATTATCGTGTATCAGAGAGAGAAGGGAGGAGGGGCTAATTCATTGAATGAGGGAATATGCTGTTTTTTCAATGTAGCCCCGTAGATCATTGGCAATCGCAATACAACGGAACCCCCACAGATCCCCTCACGTCGCGAAGGTTTTCAAATAGGGAGCCTTTTTTTTTTCTTTTTTTTTTCTTTTCTTTCTTTCTGTCCATCTTTCTTTCTTTTTTGCTTAGCTATACATTGGTTGAGCTTTTTGCACTAGGACTTTCGAGCACAATGAGGATAGGAAACATGACATACGAACAAACGAAATAAATACGAAAAAATGATGCGAGATACATAAACACGAGCATGAGATGGAGACCACGATTTGCACGGGCATGCATGCGTTTTCAAACATTCTAGATATACCATGTACGTACGTGGGTGGATAGATGGACATGGTGGGACCTACCCCCCTTCGCAGAATCTGGTTTTATGTTATGCAGCGGGGGGTTTCAAGACGACGCACTTGACTTGCGCGTTGGGTTTCCGTTTCATATCATGTGGTCATGCGGGATATGAGGTTGTGGAAATTGGGTCGGCGGGGAGGGGGAATGTCGTGAGGATTCCAGGCTGTGGGACCTGGATATGGGAGTAACAGCACATCTTTTTTTTTTTTTTTAAAAAAAAAGAGAATGAGAAAAGAAAAGAAAAAATAATGAGAAGAAGAGAAAATAGAAGCAAAGAAGAAAGAAAGAAAATCAGATAGGAAAAGGGGACTACCACTACGCAGCTGGCGTTTGATAGATGAACCATGTTCTTTGGGCAAAACGACCGTTGATAAAAGGCGACCAGCGCCGGCGACCAGCGCCGGCGACCAGCGCCGGCGACACCAGCCCAAGTTCAACATTACGCATCAAACACTAACGGTCCAGATACGACACGGTGAAGAAACAGCACTATATTCATCGCTACTGACCCGACCAATAACCCCCCCCCCCCCGACATCTTGTATCTGATAACCATGCTCGGCTGCCCGAGTCAGATCATGGCCAAAAGCCGCTCCCTTTCAAAGCACAAAAGACACAAGAGTTAGCACGTCAAGTCTTTGCTGTTGAAAAAAACGTCCCATGAAGAGGACGAGGCACCAAAAAAAAAAAAAAAAGAAAAAACCAGTATGGACAACTGAGAAAAAGGAGAAGAAAAAAAAACAATCTCTTTCAGAAACCCAAGTTATAAGCACCACTCCCCCCACCCACGTCCAACCCGCCCCCAACGAGGATCCTCAACACACCCCAGTCCACCCCCAACACACATGACGATGCATTGAAAGGGCAAACCAGTTGAACATAGCGGCGGGATCAAAAGGACTCGCCGGGGAGCGAAAAAGCTGGACACAAGCCGAGGGAACGTCCTGCCTTCAAGGATATATAATATACAAAGGCATTCTGCTCCGGAGGGTGTCTCAGACGGCTCTTCCTAAGATTATTTTGGAGGGTTGTAAAATTCGATACTTTCATCATTTCGAGATTGTGAAGGCGTGTGCGAGACGCCCTTTGTGTGTGCTTTTCATAAGAAGAAACAAGACAAGAACAAAGACAAGAACAAGAATAAGGACAACGCAAACAAGGAGAGAGGAGGGTGGTGCAGGCGGTACACTTACACTCACATTGGTCGAGATTCTTTGTCGAACAGGCAGAAGAAAGAATAGAAGAAGGGGAAAAAGAAAGAGAGTTTGCGCGGGTGAAGAGCTTTGCGTTGTGCATGTGGGGGGCCCTCCGGGGGGAGAGCAAAGGACGGCCAATCAGATGCGGGGGCTGTGGGGTTTCACTTCTTGACGTAATAAGGCACCATTCGTGGCCGGCCCGACTTTCTGTCTGTCGCCTGGAGCGCATCACCAGACCCAGACCAGACGAAGCAACCCTCCATCCTACATTGTCGCTCGAGTCTCCCTGCAAGCAAGCCCCGCCGCCAGCGTTTGCATCGCCGGGCCTTCCCAAAACATCATCTAGACGCCGAAAAGTAGGGACAGAGATTAGCGAGAAAAAGGGAAGAAATACTTCCCAACGAGAAACACCATGGTCTGCGCCGGCGCGAGGGCAGTCTCGGTCCTCAAGTTTGTGGGCACCGTATCGCTGGGCCTCTTGACGGTACGTTTTCCCAGCTTGCGTTTTGCTTGGTGAAGGGCTTTCGCGGTGGGCTTTTGCCAGGAGCACATCTCAAACGTTTCTTGGGCCATCTGGCGCTCATTGTCATCATCGTCGTCATCACCATCATCATCATCATCATCATCATCATCATCATCAACAGCCGGGCCAACGCCATGACGGCCTCCCTAGCATCACTGCTCGGGGCGAAACGTCAGGCAAAAAGTCACCAAAAAAACCCGTTAGCTAATTCTCATCAACCATCTCAACAGGGCGTCTCCTACACCGTCTCCAGCATCACCCTCCCCTCGCTCCTTCGTCTCCCATCCTCGACATCCGCCTCCCAGGCCATCGCCTCCCTGACCAACACCCTACACGCACCTCTCCTCACACTGACCTCTCTGGCCTCGGTCCCGCTCTTCCTCTCCTTCGTGCTGTCGCCCCGTCGCGTTCGCCACCCCTATCTGCTGTACACCTCGGCGTTCGCTGCGCTGTCGATGCTCGTGCCCCGACTGATGCCACAGCCGAGCTCGGGCCGTCCTGTCGCTGCTGCGGCGCAGAAGACCAAAAAGCCTTCTTCTCCGCGGGCCAGGATGGAAGCGAGCTACGAGGTGCTGGGGGATGTGCACTCCGAACCCGCCAGCGAGGAGGAGTTGGACGAGGTGAATGGGGAGGAGGTCAGGGCGCAGGTTGACGCCCTCGCCAGGGGCTATCTTGCCCGGACGGGCCTTGCTGCTGTGGGCTTTGCCATGGCTGTGGTTGGGCTGTGGGGAGATGGCGGGACGCCCAAGGCTGTTGTTGTTGTATCGTAAATTGTAGCTAGTTGTGGCGTTGTTTTGCGAAATGGATTTTTTCCCCCCGAATGAACAGACACGGAAAATGGCATGTTATGCGAAACAGATATTTTTTCTTTCTCAAAGGCAAGAGAAATAGAAAACGTGAAAAAATGATAGGAATATATAAACGATTTGATCCCCAGTGAGCTCATTTGAGACTATTCCATTCCGGCGCTCTTTTTGTATGTCCAACACGATGTACATACATATGTAGGCTGGCGGGAGCATTCTAGCGTCTCTTGACCAGGTCCCTTTCCATTTTTTCTGTCCCAGATCTCTTATTCGTGCCATGGTTGGGATTTATGCTATGACTCTTCCTGCATGTACAGTGGGATGATGACGCAATGTTAATGTAAACATGTATATATATACGTATAATATGTACAGACGGACTCCTCCAGCACGTACATCGGGGTGATTGACGCAATGTATAATATACATACATATATATATATATATATACACACACATGCATAAATGGTAGGTGAATAAAAATCATATCGTCTACTTAATCATCATCGCCTTCAGACTCACTATCCCCATCCGCCTCCTCTTTCGGCTCAGGCCAAGCACTGCCCAGTCGATTCGCCAGCGTCCTCGTCACAAAATCACCCGCCTCCTCACGAGTATTTCCATCCTCCGCCGAGGCAGCTTCGTCGTCCTCATCGCGGCGAGGAGCGTTGGCGTCAAAGTATCGCGACCCAGTGTGCTTCTCGCCAAGTCGTCTGGCCACGTCGTTGGCTTCGTTGAGGCTCACGAGTCGGCGCTTCCCGGGGTGCTTGCTCATGGCTGTGGCGATGAGGTCCCAGATGGCGGCCTTGAGTTTGGTGCTTGGTAAGTCCCTGGTGAGCCTGCCTTCGCCGATGCCCATGGCCCGCATGATGAGGACAAGGTCCTGGGTGGTGTATTTTTCACGGAGGCCCAGATCGGCAATGTCCCTCCTCAGCAGCGTGTCAGCTTTTCCTCTCAGGGCGGCCTCGTCTATGTATTCATCTATGCCCTTTTCGATGAGTTTGGTCGCTTTGTCGCTCTTGTCGTTTTTGGGCATTTCAGGCCGTGTGAAGACTTTGTCGATGAAGCCGTCGTGGGCGACTTCGCCCGGTGTGCGGCCTACGGCGTTCTCGCGATACATTTGCTGGGGGTTGTGATCGACGAGCACCTTGACGATGGAAATCATGTCCCTCTTGACGGCGGTGTGGAGACATGTCTCGCCTGCTCCGTTGAGCAAATCTAGCTCTCCACCCCCAGAGTAACTGAGGATGAGCTGAAGTGTCTCGACAACGTCCTTCTCATCGTCGTACGTCTGATAGTGAGGGTGTTTGGCGCAACAGTGATATCGGTAGCCGGTCTCGGTTTCACCTCCTGTGGATCCCAGACCAGAAGCCTGACAGATCCACGTGTGGAGTGGCGTGGTACCATTCTCGGTGATGTTCTTTCGTTGCATGAAAAGATGACCTCGAAGTCCTTCGTCGAAGAGATCCAGCATGGATTTAAGCTGTTTAGCTTTGGGCAGCCTCGAAAGACAGGCGTGAAGGATGTTTTCTCCCTTTAGATTCCGAGTTGATTGGTCTGCACCAGAATCCACAAGAATCTTGACCAAGCTTGTTCGACCCAGTCTGCAGGCAATCATCAGGGGAGTTTCTCCATCACATGTCTTCTTCTCAAGGTAGTCTGGACAGCTGTGGACAAGATACTCGAGCAATTCGGCTGACTCGTCGGAACTTCCCAAGGCGGCGGCATGGATGACCAGATCATCTGTTGTGACTGTAAGAAGAACGCAAAAAAAATAAAAAATAAAAATAAAAACATCGCTTAGGCGGGGCGGATGACTCACTATCAGCACCAAGCCATTTCGAAATGGCTCGGTCAAAGCCCCCAGGACTTTCTTTGAGATGCTTGAACCTCGCATCGTCGCGGACAGCCTTTGATTTTCCAAATTCTGCATACAACCGGTGCGGCTTATCACTCAAGAAGAATTCCACACCATCTATCGAGCCTTCCAAAGCCGCATGCAGAAGAGGAGGGGTTTTCATCCCACTGGCGCGGATGAGCACATTACGACCAGCATTTGCCCAATCCTTTCTGCATTTTGGGAAGTAAAAGGAGGCGGGTCAGCATCAGTAGGGCATTTATCACACGTCTTGGCAAAAAAACCAAAAAAGAAGAAAAAAAAAAAAAGAAAGAAAGAAAGAAAGAAACTCACCTCTTTTTTCCATAAACGGTGAGGCCCTGGTAAAATCGCGGCTTCTCCTTCACTTCCACACCACTTTTCTTCACGAGGTGTTCAATGGGCACCCCGGCTCCTGTTCGCTTTATGATAAGAGATAGCAGTTCTGTCTTGCCGTGTTCGACTGCCCATCGAAAGTCTCCCTCGGGAAAGGTAAACTTGCTGGAGTCCGTGGCTTGGTCATTGATGGTCTGTGATTGGTGCTCACTGAAATGCTCAGCCATGTCCAACAGTGCCTTTAAGCCGGCGACATCATCGTTTTCCAACACGTGTTTGAAAAGTGTCTTATGCTTCGACTTGTTCCTGGAAACCTTGCCATCTTTCACAAATGATGCAACCAACTCGCATATGTGTTCTATCGGCGTGACATGTGATTTGACCTGCATTGAGCACTGGCCGACGTTATCAATGGTAAAGTTCTTATCCACGACTTGAGATTCGATTTGTGGCTCGCTTGCATCATCGTCGGTATCTTCTTCACCGCTGTAGTATTCACTGTCGTCATCTTGACCCTCCTGCTTCATCCTGTAACGGACGTCGTCCTTGTCTGGAGCCGACCACTGAGCCTTCACAATCTCAAGAATGGCTCGAGCAACGTCGAACCGTCCACGCAAGAAAGCGAGCGAAAACGGAGAATTGCAAAAGTTGTCCGAAATGACAATTTTCAAAGGAGCCTGCTTGTTGTCAGTACCCCATGCTTGGAGGGTGAGATCCTTGATGCGACTCAGATTGCCGGCCCAAGCGGCTTCCATACTAGATCATCGATATTAGTGGCTGCAATAAAAAAAAGTTTATAAAACAGAAGAGAAGACGGGAAAAAGTGAGACCAGACGTACAGTTCGATATATCCATCTCTTCTAGATTCGGTCATGTCCTTGTCGGATTTGAAAACGAACTGAAAAATGTACTTGTCGCTGTCATCGTCTGTCTCGTCCGCCTCAAGTTCATTCTTCTTCTTCTTTCGCTTCTCACAATCGATCTTGGGATGGAGATCTTCAAAAGTCCTCGCCCCTTTGCTCAGCATGCGCTGTTCGAGACATCGAAATGCAGCCAGAGTTTCTTCGACAGCTGCTAATTTCTCCGATGCCCCCTTGGCGCCTTGCGCATTTTCAAGCTTCTTCTCATACGCTCTCGTGCTCTTCAAGAACAACTTTTTCTTGGTCGCCACGTCTTGCGAAACCATCCAATGCTTGTATGTGCCGCTTTCGATTTGTTCAAGGTAGTGATCTAAGCCTCGTATCGGGACTGGCTTGTGACGGTTGGATTGTTCACATTCATACGCCGAAAGAGTATCAATCATGTCTCGAACTAGGTCAAGAGCCGAAGTTCCAATGACATATCTCCATCTCCAAGTATTATTCAGCATGTCATTGGTTTCCTGCGTTAAAGCATTGATATCAGCACCGTGATCCAGGAGATGCATGGCACCTTCTGTATTTCCAGACCTGATGGCGTTGATTAGCGGTGACTCATACGACCGGGTGTAGGCTAGCTTGGACCGTTCCAAGTCCCCAAGGTTTCCTGACATCATGGGAGCAATCTTTGCAGCTTTCAGCCATGTGTCAAAATCAATTTCGGGGAGTGCTCCTGCGTTCAGGAGTTTGAGGACTAGGATGGGGTCGCCATGCTGAACGGCGGCATTCAGAGGTGAAGTAGTGTCCGGGTTCCAGCTATAACCGGCCAAAACAATGTGATTGATGGCAGACTTGATACCCGTCTTGTCGTTCTCTAAAAGTTCGTCGACGATTGCCGTATCGCCATACTCAACGTAGCGATAAAAAGCGGTACAACCATGAGCATCGGCTTGAGACGAAGTGGCGCCTAGCTTGAGGAGAAGACGGGCCATGGAGATGGCCTTTTCTTTGGGGAGGCTCAGCGCAAGCGTCAGGGTCAAAATGGCCGCAATATCATCCGATTCATATGTGTTGAGAAACTTGACAGGCAAGATAGAGTCCGCTCCATACTAAATTAAGAGTCAGCATTTGCCTCAACAGGTAAAACGCACAGCGTTAAGATTATACGTACATCGCAGAGAAGCCTGACCGTCTCTTCATGCCCTTCAACAATGGCCAGATGCAACGGTGAGCACGGTGTGTCCCAAGCAAGCACGTCGATTTGATAATAGTCTGGCTCATCTTCGGAATCTGCCAAGTCGGGATCATCTGCCTTTCCACCAGAGTCTTTGCTTCTCAAAACGTTGACGAAAGAGCCGGTGCCGAGTGACTGTACGTCCACATCAGTCTTGTCGCCATCGTCAATAAAATCAATATCAGAATCCGAATTCGAATCCTCCTTTTCATCAGTAGACTTTTCATCAGTCGAGTCCACTTCTCCAGCATCTTCGGCCTTTGTTTTCTCCTCTGATCTCCTATTGGCAGTCTTTTGAGCTTCTCTCGGGCGACATTCGACCTTGTCTTCGAGAGCTGCTTTGCGTCGCCTAGCCTGTCGCTCTTCCTCTAGCTCCTCATTTTCGATGCTCTTCTCCATTAGGATCTTGATCATCTCATCACTGCCGCGAGCAGCAGCCAGGTGTAGCGCCGTTTTCCCATCAGCAAGACGAGCAGTCAGGCGGGATCCATGATCCACCAAACACTTCACGATATCGGAAGTTGAGGTCATGACAGCAAGTTGCAAAGGAGTTCGGCCGGTATAATCACGCTTGTTGGGGTCAGCACCCTCCTGAGAGAGCCAGTCGAGTACTTCATCGATATCGGAATCGACGATGGACTGGCAGAGTCGTGCTGTATTACCGACGTACGCCATATCTGTCCAATCCTGCTCAGTAAGCGGGTTGAAGGACCCGATCTGTTGCCGGCCTGGATCATCAATGAGAAAGGTTACTTGGCCAGAGATGTAGATTTCGGCCTCCTTCTCAGCGATTTCTATTTCTTCGGAAGCTATAGGTTTGGGGCAGTTGCCGCAACAGTCCTCAACGACGTCCTCGACGCGTCCGAAAAATGCTGGATGACGATGCAGGTAGACTTTGCGATCCTTGGGCTGATTCCATTCAGCGTTCAGGAGCAGGTCGCGGGTATAGCACAGCTTCTCGATACGCTTCGCGTTGAAATTTACACCGTATGGAACGGTAAACGTATGGTAATTACTGACGTCCTCTTGTGAAAGCCAGTCCGCTACCTCATCCTCGTGAAAATCCTTGATATTGCCCCGCAATGGCATGAAGGACCTGTGCCGAGCTGGTCTCCCACGCTCGGTCCTTCGCTTGTTGAGGTATGTTTCTCGGGCATGATTTGTGGGCAAGCGTTCGAGGACCAGAAGTCTGGCCAGACCCAGTGTTCTCTGAAAGCTTCTTTCGAAGATGGTTGGGTCGACCTTGGCGCGATCCAACTCGGCCCAGTATACTTCAAAGTTGCGATGGGCGTACTTGGAAAGACGATTCTCATAAGAGGGGCTTCGACGAGAGAGATCAACATGGTTAACCTGGGTAATAAAGCTTCCCAGTGCTCTAGGGGTGACGTAAACCTGCTTGCCATCGTAGGCCCCACCGGCAGCATCGATATCAAAGCCAGTGAGAATCTCACTGACAGACTTGTAAACCCGCAAAACAATCTTTGAAAATATTTCAGTGAGTGATGATTGTAGGGTCACTAATCACAGGAGTTCGTTATTGGTGGCGGAAAGGGGGTCTGGGGAGGAGGAGGGAAGTAACAAAGAAGGGGGGCCGCCACAGGGCAGACACGAACCTGAATATGGCGAACAGGATACTGACTGGCAATGGTTATGGCATATTTGGTGCGAACAACGGTGACCTCATTGAGCAGAGCATCCTTGACTGATCGTTCAATCTGCTTGATTTTCTCAAGGGCTTGTTCGTGAGTCAGCCCGTAAAGAAACAAGTCCACGTCTGAGGCTGGACAGAACTTTTCATGATAGTATTCTCGCAGCTTTCGTTTCGAAACCTTGAAGGCTTTCGGCACAGGTAGCAAGCAATTGACCACCGACGACCCGGCAGCGACAACGTTACTCCAATCCAGGTCGATGAGGGAGGACTCGGAGAAGACGTTGAAGTTGCTTTGAAACTCCGGAAAGTCGGCCACTGTAGCCGGGGAACCGTGTAGCCTACGCTTGTCCTCGGGAAGAGGCATGATGTATCGAGACTTTTCTTCTTCCGACTCGGCAGACAAGTCTCGTGCTCGCGTGGTGATTTTGCAGGTATCCTCTGTGAAAAGAGGGACCACATTCAGGTAGGGGTCATTGAGAATCGGGTTCTTGCGGTCTTGGGCATAGACCTCTCTCAAACGAGCCTCGTACTCGCGGTACGGCTTCATGATATCTACCATGAGCGTGTCAGGATGCTGAGCAATGTGCCGTACCAGCCCCGCAAGAGGGACGGGCAACTGAGGCAGATTCGAATTCGAGGCAGACATGGCTTGACTGTCTCGGCGTGATGGTGCAAGAGAAGAGCAGAAGAAGGAGAAAAGAAGGAGATCAATGTTACAAGCCGGCAGCGATGAGGGCTGGAGGAATTATGAGGGCAAGTGTTGTCGTCTGCATGTAATGATGTGGCTGACAGCTGCCAATGCGGCGTGGGCAGCTGTCCGCATCGTGGGCGGGCATTGGCGATGGCTGCTTTATATGGATACTACTTAAGTAGGTACCTACCTAGGTGCACTTCGACTAGGTACCTGCTACTAGTAGTGGCACCAAAACGACGTCAACCTTCATATTGATTCTTTGACGACTTTGATTGGGAATTGACGGTGCTGTCTTGACTCTCGGACGCTTGTTGGCGGTGGCATCCGCGAGCTGAAAAAGACCCGGATCATGCAGGCGGATGCAGGCGGATGCACGCGAGGCTGGCGTCGACGACTTGGTCCATCATCGGTACCATGGGCATGTACCATGCTCGCACATGAGCGTGTCGAGATTGAAACGGAATTCACGCGAGCTCCCGTGATGTGATGGTTGCCTTGCGCTGCGGTCTGGCCAGTGGTCGCTGGTCGCTCGAACTGCTCACAGCTGCCAAATATTGATCTATTGATCCCACATTGACGTCAGCTGCAGCACCACTAGCACTGGGACCCACCAGACCGGACCAGGCCGGACCAGGCTCAATCTTGCTAGCTGTCAGCCTAACATGAAATTCCATTGCAGTCTGGTCTGGTCTGGATTCGCCCAGCGGGGCTGTTTATAACGTCTGTGCTCCAGTCGGCGCAGCACAATATGTGGGGTTTTCCAAATTCACATCTCTTCACGTTTCTTCACGGCTTCTCACATCTCCTCACGTCTCCTCACATCTCCTCACGTCTTCTCACGTCTTCTCACGTCTCCTCACGTCTCCTTATATCTCCTCATATCTCCTTACATCTCCTTACATTTCCTCACGTCTCCTCACGTCTCCTCACATCTCCTTACATCTCCTCACGTCTCCTCACGTCTCCTCACGTCTCCTCACATCCGCTTACACTCCTTCACGACTCTCTAACTCCACTCTCTCCACCGTCCACGCCGTTTCACGGCCTCCTCAACATTTAGGGATGGCCCTCAGCCGCCCCAAAGCCTGCATCTGCTCTCATCCAATCATTTTACCCCCAAGTTCGAAACCTGTCACTTTCACAATCAAGCACCAGGATCGCGCTCACAAAGCAATGGGATCTCATAAATTGAGCCAAGAAATTTATTGACATTAGCTCTGCCTCGCTTTCACTCACCAACTCGTCCTCGCTAGAGTGTCTTTTCGCTGGCCATACTACGTAAACAACAAAAGCTCCTTTTATTTCAAACACTCATGAATCATACTGGACTTGAAATCTTACCATTCCCTTCCCGAGGGGAAAGAGAATACAATATCGTGACAAGCAGCTTGCCACCTCCTGAAACTGCAAGAGCAGTGGCCGAGCCCACCTCTCGGTAGATCGCAGCGCCGACCAGGGATCCAACCACCAGGGACAGAAGAAATGCAATTCGTCTAGCGCGGGGGCGGTTCTTGGTCACGAAAAGCTTCTCATCCGTCATGAGGTCTACCCACGCCGCCGTGGCCATTGCCGTACTGATTTCCGTCATGGAGAAGCTCCGTGACTGTACCACCTGGCTACCTGCGGCAAATGCCAGTAGTCCGATGACAGCCAGTGCTTCCGGTCCCTGCCACGCAATGCCGCGCCGGTATTGAACTGCCGCCGCCGCCAGGACGCAGACCGACTGCATCAGATTGCACACCATCAGCCACCATCGCTTTCGCGGACCGATCAAGTGACCGAGTTGGCCTGTCAGCCAGCCTGCCCCCAAGAACAACCCCAGTGCCATGCCGATGTTTGCCGTGATGAACATTTCACCGTCGAGCCAAGGAAGGACGAGAGCTAAACATAGAAATACAGTATTTCCAGTTTGGTTGGATGCGAAGCAGTGGTAATCTGGGAAAGTTGTGGCATCTGCATCCCGATATGGTCAAGTCAGTCGTTTGTTTAACGTCTCTAATAGCTTTATATCACGCAGGAGGCAAATGTCCTTCTCTACTCGTGACTCGCCTTGAATGCCAGTGCAGAATGTCAGTATCACCAGTTGAAGCTCTGTAAACGTGGAGCTCCTCAAGTCTTCGGTGAAGTAATTCCACACAGATGAACTCGATCTCGTTGACTCCTGGAGCCGAACTTGATTTGAGTTCAGCTGCGTATTGGTTGTGGTTCCAAGTGAGCCATGATTGAGTTTTTCGGAAAACATGACGTATAATACCAGGATGACTTCTCGGGGGGGATATCGCCGTTCGCAAGAAGAGAGACTGGACAGCCAAATTTGCTGTAAAGTGGCTTCTATTGGGGTGGGGGGGGGCGGAAGGTTTCTCTAAAACTCGAGATTATTCAAACTAGGAGGGGAGCAACCGCCTTTAAAACAGAAAAAAAAAAGGGAGAACAAAAATAGTCGGAACGGCAAAGCCTTCGCTGGTGTGCGTCCCGTCGCGGGTCGAGAACCGCCGAGCCGATAGCCGCAACGGCGGCAATACTGGAGCCGGAGATCCGGCACGGCTTCTGCATTGGTCGACCCCAATGATTACCGACTGATGTGGGCCGGCCGCGGACTCCTTTGGCTTTCTACACATGTTGGACAAAAAATAAGGCTACTTCAGGCAAGTGAGCCTGCTTAATCGCTTCACCATCGCGAGTACGGCTACTACTGAATCTCCCAAAGAAAGACCAAGTTCCCTGGTCTTGGCGATGCGTGATTCTCTTCATCGGGAACATAAAATTGCGCTTGTTATGGTCAGGAAGGCTGTCATGACGTGTCATGAGAAATTCCATTACACATACATATACATATATGAATGTACATACATAAAGTATGCAGGGATCTTGCTTTGTGGTTCAGCCCGCCCTCAAGGGACACCATCGGGACGAATCATGGATGCCGGAGTAGCACGGCCCGAAGAGACATGCCAGACCCACGCGGCTCGGGCTTCAATGGCAACGGCTGGCTCGTGAGCAGGTCGGAGCTGCTCCGGTCCATTCCCCCGATGCCGCCGACATCCGTCGAACCATGCTGCATGTTGACCAAGTTGCCGCAATAAAGCGCAACAGGTTCACGAGCGGAGAAGTTTTGGTGACCTGCGCAGGCTTCCATATTTGGCATGTCGAGATACAGAACAAAGCTCAAGAAAAAAGGGATCGAAAAAAAAAAAATCTCATCTATTCAGTAGAGTGCTGACCGTTCGTGTCATGGCGCGGATATCGCGACAGACGAGCCGCACCTGCATTGGGGCAACAACCAACAGCCAATTCAAAACGACCGCTGGGTCACGGGAGCAAAAACATGGGACGCTCCAAGCACGTGACTACGCATCTGCTTACTAAGGCGAACGCGGTACGCGTTGATGGGCCGTTCACGGACCCGATTGCCATATGGGACATGGAGTCTCGAGAACAACTGAATTCGATTGGGCAGAAGAATCCAAGGGCTCACGCTTCGGGCCAAGCAATCTGAACTCCAAAGAACGGAAATTTGTCAAATGTCGTTCCTAGGCCGCTGAACAATCCGATACGGCAGCCTTCTTGTCGGCTTCATGACGCGAAATAACCTTGCCGACCAACTGTCCTGGCTGCTAAGCAACAATCGGTCGGCCAAACCGCCCGTGTGGGCACTTCCACCAGTTGAGGATATTTCGGTTTCCAAAGCTTCACGTTCGTTCAATTCGATCAGAGGAGGGTCGCAGGATAAATTCTCTGCCACAAGGAGCCCACAGAAGACCGTCGCGAACCGCAGAGCTGGTCCATCGAGCAATGTTATTACTCTGACCGGGTGGGGGGAGGACATTGTCGACACGCCACAAGTGATTGAGGTGGTCGACGACAATATGGTTCGATTGACATCAACGTCGAAATCGAAGAGGCCCTCTTTGGTTTATCAACCTCACGATCCGCTGCCAACCCCGCTAGGCACCGGCGAGTCTGGATCCAAGTCCCGTCATCGTACATATAATCAGCACAATGGTTCGTATCAACAGTGCAAAGCCCAGCCGAGCTCCAGTGCATGGTGAATTCATGCTAATTCCTTCGATAGGCCTGAGTACGCCAAAACGTACGAGGCAAAATTCGCCGCGGAAGCTCGTCCCTTCTTTCGCCACTCCTTCACCAGTCCCCAGTCTCGAATTTCCAGACGTCGACGCCGATGACTTGCAGTGTATGGATCTTACAAACGATTCCATTGGCCAAAATACGTCGAGAGATAGTGATGTGCAAATGTGGGATGCTGAGGGCGCTCTATGGTCACCCCTGCCAGCTAGAAGCAGCAGGAAAAGGAAGAGCAAGGATATGAGCAGAAGTGATGCAGCCCAGGAGGAAAACTTCCCCGATGTATACGCTGTTTTAGGCACCGAGCCACCTGCTTCGACTCCTGGAAATCGATCTGTCGCACGCCGAGCTGGTCTGTCGAGCACTACAAAGTCAGGTCGCAAGCGTCATGCCAAAGAGACGTCGGATAAGCTGACGGCGGACATCCCGAGCGATCCTCTGCAGGACATCATGGTGGCCATGTCCTCGCCATCTAGACGTGTCGTCAACCGTCGAGACCACGTGAATACTTCGAGATCTCCAAGAAAAAATGTTGCGGAGGGCCCCGAGCGATTGGACGACAGTTGCAAAAAGAGAAAGGCTAATAATCCATACGAAGGGATTCTCCCACCGGTTGCCGAACAGGAGTCCTTGCCAGAACCAGCAGAACTCGATCATCCAAGAGATGACTGCATACCAGACTCGGATCAGGAGTTTCTGACACCACCGTCGCACAATATCTCGCGGCAGCCGAAGCCGAATTCAAGCTCCCAAAGCACGAACAACGCAAGCAAAAATCTACTCAGTGACATGGATTCAAGCCTGAGTCGGGATAGCCCTAGACTTGGCACGTGCGATCCTACACTCCAGAGGACAATTCCTCCTGATCAAACACCAAAGGTACTGGAGTACTTGAACCGAAATTCGCAGATCTTAGCGGCGCGGCGCGAGGCCATTGTGCTTGAGATACAACGCAACGGGGCCGATTTCATGAAGGCCATAAACGAAAGATGGCCAAAGGAGAGGCGCGGCGAGATCAAAAGCGAGAAAGAGAGACTACAGAGGCAGCAGAAAGCAGTACAGGAGCTGAGTGACTCTTTGGAATCATATGGGAAGCTCTGTGAGCAGCGGGGGAAACTTGCACAACAAGTGGCTCTGTCGTATGCAGACAGCATCGATACGGAAGATGACGAGGCGCGTCTGGACGAGTTGACGGATGTGATTCAAGAGCGTGAGGTAGCACTGGGCAGACTTGTCGTGGGTGCCGGATTTGACGAGTCTCACGTTCCTATGCTTGCATTACCCGGGCCGTCAGCAGGAAACGCGCAAAGCAATGTTGTTCTCGGCACACAGTCCCTGGAATCTCCGGCGGTTGACATGTCTCGTGTCTCATCATGGCATCAAGCTCCAGCCGGAGGAGCATCCACTCAAGTCGTGCACCAAACTCAGTTGTCCGGTGGTTCGCAGCACATGGCACGTGTTGCTCCATTGCGGAACCAGAGTTTGATGGTCCAGGACGCAGGGAACATGTCTGCTGAAAGAGCGTTTCCCAGACAAGCTCCAGCGACAGCAGCTGCTTCTAGAGCACAGATGTTGACCGACGCTCTGATAGCAGATGACAACGAGGACGAATTTTCTGAATTTGACGAAGCTGAGCTTCGCGTGCCGGCATCTGTCTCGCGTCTCCGAAGTACCACGGGGGCGGCTGCCGCATCATCACACAATCACGCTGCAACACGCCGCACACATCATCATGCCGGGGATAATTTCAGTGACTTTAGCGACGACGATGATATGCTGGCGTTTGCCCAAGACTATGAGACTCGCCAGTCTTTCGAGGGCGAACTCGCGGCATCACGCACGGTATTTTCAGAAACGTCCGGGAATGCCATGCCACCTCCTAAAACGAAGGTGCCGACAAAGCGCCAAATTGCACCCATATTGCCCGAGCTTCGAATACCACCTGAACTGATGAAACATCCTTGGTCACCAGAGGTCCAAAAGATGCTCAAAGACCGATTCAGAATGAAGGGATTTCGCCACAACCAGTTGGAGGCAATCAATGCCACCTTGGCCGGCAAGGATGCTTTTGTGCTGATGCCCACCGGAGGCGGCAAGTCCCTGTGTTATCAGCTGCCCGCGGTTGTCAAAACAGGAAAGACGCGAGGCGTGACGATAGTCGTCTCACCCCTGTTGAGTTTAATGCAGGACCAGGTCGATCACATGAAAGCACTGGGCATCCAGGCTGTGGCATTCAACGGGGAATCCTCAGCCGAGTACAAGCGACAGGTCATGAGTGCTTTCGAGGAACACAGTCCCGAGCACTTTATCGAACTGCTCTATGTCACGCCCGAGATGGTCTCCAAGAGCGCCGCCTTTAGCAATGCAATGCAAACCCTGTACCGGAGGGGCAAGTTTGCTCGGCTGGTTATCGATGAAGCTCATTGCGTCAGTCAATGGGGCCACGACTTTCGACCCGACTACAAGACCCTTGGGAAAATCCGCAAAAGGTTTCCAAATGTTCCTGTCATGGCGCTGACCGCCACTGCAACGCAAAACGTCATTGTAGACATCAAGCACAATCTGGAACTGATGAATTGCCAGATATTCTCGCAAAGCTTCAACCGCCCGAACCTTTACTACGAAGTCCGGCCAAAGACGACGAATGCGGGCGCAACCGATAGTATTGCGTCCCTGATCCAGGCCAAGTATCCCGGCGTCACGGGTATCGTATACACTATTTCTCGCAAGCAGGCAGAGGAAGTGGCAACGAAGCTCAGCGCAGAGGGTATCACGGCACGGCACTACCATGCAGGAATCGACCCGCAGGACAAGGTCCGGGTCCAGACATCATGGCAAAAGGGGCAGATCAAAGTGGTTGTTGCAACAATCGCGTTTGGCATGGGCATAGACAAGCCGGATGTGAGATTTGTAGTGCACCACGGCATTCCCAAGAGCCTTGAAGGCTACTATCAGGAAACAGGTCGCGCTGGTCGAGACGGCAAGCCATCCGACTGCATTCTCTTTTACGGAAAGGCGGACATAAGAGTCCTCAAGAAATTGATTGCAGACAGTGATGGCAACGACGAGCAAAAAGAGCGGCAGATGGTCATGCTGAATCGAGTCACGGCCTTTTGTGACAACAAGTCGGACTGTCGACGCACGGAGATCCTGCGATACTTTGGGGAGGACTTCATGCCGAGTCAGTGCCACAAGGGCTGTGACAACTGCCAGGCGGGCCTGGTTTTTGAGCAGCAGGATTTCTCGACATATGCCATTGCCGCCATTCAAGTTGTGCAAGCCCAGAGACGCCTGACAGCTAACCAATGCGCAGACATCCTGCTGGGCAAGAGGTATCCGAATGGTGAGGCGAAGCTCTCGGACGAGCAATTTGGCATAGCCAAGGGGCTGAAGAAGCACGAAATCGTTCGAGTCATTGACAAGCTGTCGGCGGAGAAGGCCTTTGACGAGCTCAACGTCGTTGGGAACTATGGCGTGGCCATTCAGTACCTCGAGATCGGGGCCACTTCTGGCCTGTTTCTTAGCGGCCAGCGGAAACTCATGCTTACGATTCAGGTGGATGAGAACAAGGGCTCGCGCGTTTCGAAGCCAAAGGCCAAGAAGTCGACCAAGAAGAAGGCAAAGGAATCATCGGATACGTCTGCCATGCAGTCGACGTATGTGTCCTCGCCTGTCGAGGGACGAAAGAAGCGGAGAACACGAGTAGTGGACACTGTTGAAGACAATGACTATCCCTTGACAAGCAACGGCTACGCGAATGATGGCTTTGTCGTCTCGGACGATGACGACGGGGGCAGAGGAGAAGAAGAAGAAGAAGAAGAAGACGACGACGACGAGCATGATGCCTTTGAACCACTACCCAGGCACCGGCCGGCCTCTGCTTCAGCAAAGAAAAGGACCGCGGCTGCTCCTGGTCCGCCTATTTCCAAGGACAAGCGCATGGAAGATCTGCCAGAGATCCACCAAGATTTAGTCAACACGTTTGTGCGAGAAGCCCGCAAAGTAGAAGAGCACATTCGCAACAAGAAGGAGCTGCGACGACCGCTTTTTAGCGAGCGCGATTTCCAGGAAATGGCCATCAACTGGACCGTTTCCTTGGACTCAATGAGTCGCATTCCTGGTATCAATGCCGACAAAGTCCGGGAACACGGGTCGAGACTGCTTCCTGTGCTCAAGCGCCACCACGCCTTGTACAAGGAGATTATGGGTGCTGAAGAGGATGTCGGTGTCCACCAAGATCGGGACCAAGATGTGGTGGACCTTATCAGCTCCGACATTGATATTGACGACCTTGACGACGCCACCGATTCCCACTACTTCCAGTCTCAACCGCGCCCGGAAGTGCAAGCCTTTCACAACAGACTCCAAGGTCTCAGTAGCCAGCAGCAGCAGCAGCAGCAGCAAGGCAGCCAATCGAAATCCAAATCGTCCTCGTATTCCCGCAGCGGCGGGCGAAAAAATTCGGGCGGAAAGAAATGGTCGCGTAGAGCTTCAGGCGGCAGTGCCGGCGGCGGCACCAGACGCAAGAGCAGCGGTGCCTTTGGCGCGCGAAAAGCAAGTGGCTCTGCAAACGCCTCGACGAGCACGGCATCGAGGTCCGGCGCAGGGAGCAACAGGAGAGACGGGAAATTAGTCAAGAAGAGCGGTGGTACCATTGGGCTAATGCCTCTGTGAGCAGTTGGTGTGTCGGTGTGCCGGTGTAGTCGGTGTTTTTATTATTATTATTATTTTTTATCATTACTTTTGCTCATTTGCTTTTACGCCTCGCATATTAGACGAAGATGAAGAGAAAGAGCACAATGATTTACGATCTTGTTTCTTTTATTCTCCTTGCTTTCTTTTTCCGCCAAATACCAAGGGAAAGTGGACGTGGAATTATTGTCTGACACAAAGCAAATGTGTTTGCGTTTTGCACTAAAGCAAGCCTCTTTTAGAAAGTAATACGTTTGTGTTTTATACTAAAGTAAGCGTCTTTTATAAAATACTAGATTTATGTTTTATATTAGACTAAGCGTCTTTTCTAAACTAGTAGATTTGTGTTTTATGTTAAGCTAAGCGTCTTTCATAGATAAATATACCTGCATTTTACACTCGACTCAGACTCTTTTACAAACTAAATATATTAATGTTTATACTAACCTAAGCCTCTTTTATAAACTAAATATATTAATGTTTATACTAATCTAAGCCTCTTTTATAAACTAAATATATTAATGTTTATACTAATCTAAGCCTCTTTTATAAACTAAATATATTCATGTTTAATACTAAACTAAGCCTCTTTTTTTATACTTACGTTTTACACTAAACTAAACCTCTTTTATCAACTGATATGTTGAGTATTACACTAAATCAAGCCTGTTTTATAAACTAATATGTTTGTGTATTGCACCGCATTAAGCTTGTTTCATATACACATGACGCATAAATGGACACAAAGTCCTTGACATAGCGGCCCTGGACATAGCGGCCCCTTGTCAAGACAACTCCTTCTCTTGTTTCCGCTCAGTTTCCCGGCATTAGGTTATTGGGGGCGTTTATCAGGGCAACCTTTGTGTTTAGTCTTTATGGGGCGTGGCGGACGGGGGTTTTGCGTCGTAGGTTGGGGAACTGGTGATTGCGTCACTTTACGAAGCAGTGCTTGTTCTGCTCTTCTTGTTTTGGATCCGAGGCAATACATGGTTTTTGGGGCATGGTTCTGTGGTGGAAGTGTGTGGTTTTCTCTGGCTTGTGATTTTAGATGAATGTGGACCGATTATGTAGGCGTTGTTTCATGCTGTATTACTGCATGTTTTTATGTTGCGCGTTGCATGTTGCTTGTCAAACGAATGCCTGATTGGCGTGCTGCATTCCATTCTATCAAGTCAGCTTCGTAACAGGATGATAGTCTCCAGTTGTATTTCGTGCAGCCTTCCGCAAACATTTTCTTTTTCGAGAATTTATTACATAGAGTCTTTGTCATGTGGTTCGGGTAAGAAAGAGGCATGTAGCTAGCTTGTGCTTTCCCGCTTGTGTACACCCGGGAATATACCTATTGGGTTTATTCTTGCCTTATCGGGGCTTGTCTATACTCGACACTCGTAGAACTGCTTTCTTTTTTTCTTTTTTTCTAGAAGTTGACATTTTAAGTCTTTTTATGTAGTTAGGTTAAGAAGAGGGTATCTAAGTGGGCTATTTATTTCCTCCTCGTGTAGACTAGGGATGATACCCATTCGGCTTATCCATGCCGTGTGGGAGTTTCATCTATAGTTACGACTTATATAACTGGTTTCTTTTTTCTACAAGATCATATCAATAGTCTTTCTATATAGTCAAGGCACGAAGAGGTACATAACCGAGGTTATGATTGTCCTCTTCATGTAGATCTAGGACTATATGTGTCACGTGCTAGATACAGCACGTAAGTCGTTCGCATCAGCGGCTGACGCGATGCGTCATAGAGATGACGAGAAGGATGACAGTCCAGGTCACAGTGAGGTAATCAGGTGTAGGTGAGGTCAAAGACGTAGATTCCTAGCCAATGTGAGCAGGACCCCCTTTTATATGGGCGGTTCCTGAGGGGCCGTGACGATATGCATTGGGCTTGTTCATGCCTTATAAGGGGCTCTATTTATACTTTCTTAAGAAACTACTTTCCTCTTTTTTTCTGTCGGAATTCGATGCCCTGTCTTCTTCACATATAACTTGAGCCCTATGCCAGCCGAAGTGATCGTCATCCTAGGCGCAGGCAGAGCTTCGAATGCGCCAGTCCTAGCCTCTTCTTCGCTAGCTGTTTCCTCCTCTTTTTATCAGCTTCTTCGTAAGCTGTTTTTGGTTTTCTGTCTAGAGCTGCACACATTGTTCGCGTCCATCTATTTACAACGCAGAAAACTCACTGCCTAATTTCTGTACTTTACTTTTGTGTAACACCACAATTCTTTCTATACGGCAAGACTTGATAATCCTTTGCTATTTCTGTAGACTTGTTATCAGGGCAAGTGGAGCTCTGCGTGAGTTTTGCGTCACCACCCTAGTGCAAAGCGCAGGGAAGACATGAAAAAGCGCAGCTTCCCTCTTTGCCTGTTTAATAGAAAGATAAGGCTATTGAGTAGGAGAAAAAAGAAACACATTATAAATATGTATTCACATATGTCTTCTTATATCATTAGGTTATTAGTTAATAACTAAGTTTATATTTCCCCCTTCTGATCTAGACCCATGGCCACACCCATTGGACTGAATTCCATGCTTTGTAGGCGGTTCATCTATACTTTTCACCTCTACACTTGCATTCTTTCCCTTTTGCTTTGCCAGAACTCAATATCCATATTTCGGTTTTATATGAACAGATAATCTCATACAATAAAGTTCATAATCAGTTTATCACCCGGTTTATATTTCCCTCTTCATCCAGACCCAGACCATACCCAGTGGGCTCATTTCATGTTTTACTGGGCTTTCATTTACACTTTATTACTTGCACAACTGCTTCTTCCTTTCTTTTCCCTAGAACTTGATATTCATCTCTCATATGGCAAGGAAATAAACAGATCCATCGCAGTTTGAATGGCTGCCCTTATCCAGACCAGACCATACGTACTGGACTCATTTCATGTCTTGCTGGGCTTTCATCTGCACTTTTACTTACACAACTGCTTCTTCCTTCCCTCTTTCGTAGAACTCAACATGTATCTCCTTATGTGGGCAAGGAAAAGAACAGATCCATCACAGTTTCAAACTGCCCTCATCCACACCCAGTCTATACCCGTCCCCCCCCCCCCCGTTAACATCCCTCCATCTATACGCAAACTCACCTCACTCTATCAATCTTGGAATCAAACCACAGTCGGCTCAAAGCCAAGACGTACTTCCACCACTTCTTCCACCCCTAGACAACTGTCCATGCAAATCCACTTCCCCAACCCCAAGTCATCCATCTCACGGCCTCCCCGGCCCAAGCAGTCACAATAAACGTCCTATCCACGTCACCCAAATCCCCCCCCCAGCGAAACAACTTCCGAATTCGTACTTCACCAAGGACAAGCAAGCCCGTCGCTGTCGCTCCTGTTGGACGCGCAGACCCATAGGATACGCCCCATGCGCCATCTTGACCGTACAATGAGCATAGGTCCTTGCATCTTAAAGATCCAATCATAGCTGATGCTATAACTCGACATCTTGTTTAGTGAAAACTATCTGTCCATGTCGCGGGGCTTACTCTACAGGCAACGGGCACTCAATAATGGCGTGGTCGTGATGACATCCAACGATGTGTATGGCTTGTGGTATAGTCTATTTGTGCTAGCACGGTCTACGATGTATATAATAATGTCCCCCCGCGGGCCATCTCGACCTATCGAGACTTTTGTGCTCGTACAGTCTAGTTTTCATACAATGCCCCTGGGCCATCTAGACCTACCGCGCAACTATGCTCCAACAAATTTCCTTCACCACAATGCACCCAAGCCCAAATTGCTAGACACACCGCCGACGTACCAGCACGTCAGGCGGAAAACGCCCGCACAGTCTCGTACAATTGGCGTATTTCCGGGCTTTTTTTTTTCTTTTTCTTTTTCTTTTTCTTTTTCTTTTTGCCATATAATGTAGTGTAAAACAAGCGATTCGAAGCAGCCCTCAACGGGGAAAAGAGAATCCTAGGGGGCCGAAAGTCTACATTTGAATGGAGATTGTTTATCCCGACTGATCTGCTTAGCCTGGATACATGTTGTACTTTTCAAATAAGGGAAAAAAAAAAAAGAACCAAAACATGTAGAATAAGTCCATCTTTTAAATAAAGTATCCAGTATTCTTGCGCTAGTAAAAATACATCTCTTGGTCCGCGCACATAACACAGGAAGACGCACCAAAGAAAATGCGGCCCTGCTTGTCCATTTCGTCCGCGCAACCCCCGTGTGCCATCAAGCTCAAATGATCTTTTGTCACGTAGCTCAACCTACAGACCTCAAATGTCAATTCTAATGTCACAATGGCCAGCTATGATT
The DNA here is from genome assembly GCA_018360185.1 of Claviceps lovelessii. Taxonomy (NCBI): domain Eukaryota; kingdom Fungi; phylum Ascomycota; class Sordariomycetes; order Hypocreales; family Clavicipitaceae; genus Claviceps; species Claviceps lovelessii. The sequence continues at coordinate 29,582 of SRPU01000090.1, forward strand.
GCTACAAGGCACGAGATGCATCCTGGAAGATGACACTTGTCCCGTACGTTGAAAGCGCAGCTTGATGGACGGATATAGAAGAGACGAGTGAGCCATAGCGATTGGGTCCCTGAAAGAATTCGGCAGCAATGCCATGCACGACAAGAGGCTGCAAATGGAAAGAAAGAAATGGCAAAAGCAAAAGATGAAAACAGGATAAATGAAGAAGCAAAGAAGTTGCGCGCCGTCGACAAGGCAACTTGGAAATCAAAGAGTGATATCAGCGGCCGTTGGACGTCAAAAGATGTGGATCGGAGCTTAAATGATTCTTGTCTTTCTCTGCTCTTTGAATATTTGTTCCGTGTACTCTGGTGGGTCATGTATGAAGGGTTTTTATTCTTTTCTTGGGCTGTTCTTTTGGTTTTGTTTTTCCCACCCAGTGCGCCGCGCTATGAACGTTTCGAAACATTTCAGGAAGAAGGAAAAGAAAAGAAAGAGAAAAAAGTAAAAAAAGTGAAAAAAGTGAAAAAAGTGAAAAAAAGTGAAAAAAAAAAAGAAAAAAAAAAGACAACATTGAATACACCGGTATGGCCGCCGCCACCACCAGCCTCTCACAAGGAGAAAGAAAAAGAAGACGAGAAAAAGAAGACGAAAAAAAAAACATGCTCTCCCGTAACTCAAACACGCCATCTTGGTTTCAAATCCTTTGGCTCAGGTGCAGGTTTGCGGGCACCAAGGCTACCGTCGAGTCTCCCTCTTAGCTGTGGCAAGAAGCTCGTTCGTCGACTCGTGGAGGCTAGTGAGCTAGCAGGGCGAGGTGCCTGGTTCTCCATCCGGTCCATATCGGAGCCCGGCGGCAGCATTGAGACGCGGCGCTTCGAAGATAAAGCAGACATGGACAATTTTGTAGTCAGGCGTGGCTTTGACTGGGTGTGTTGAGAAAAAGGCCCAGGGGAGGAGGTGTTTTTATCGCGGAATGAGAGCCGAGAGTGACCACCCCGAGATGGACTGTCTTCTACCATGGGTGAATCTGGACAAGTACGAGAAAAGGCACCGCGAATGGTGGGAAGCTTCGATGCTGAGACAGGCGTCAGGTTAGACGCGGTCCGCTGAGAAGTTGGTGTCGCCTTGGACGACGGGCTCGGCGTGCTTAGACTGAGGGGCTTAAACTGCCCGACACCAAGATGCGACGTGTTGAATGTCCCATGCCAGACTGGACGATGGCCGAGGTTTGAAACTGGCCGCCCTACTGCCGACATCTTTGCGCTGGATGCAGGTGCAGCCGTTGCAGCATTCGAGCTTGCAATCGTCGACAGCCTGAAGCCAGTTCTTCGGTTGCTCTGGGCTGCCGGTGCTGGCAGGGAAGAATGCCTTCTACTAGCGGGGACGGGGACTTTGTTGCCGTTCCCGTTGTTTGCCATGCCTCTGCCTATGCTGCTGCTGCTGCCGCTGTTCAAAGATCGTCCTGCTCCTCCTCTGCCCTTGGACAAGGGTGTGTGCGGGTCGAAACCGAGAGATGCCATGATGACAGACGAAGGTGGTGAGCTGCCGGGCGTGTCTCGTCCACTTCCAACGGTCGACCGATCGATTGAAAGCATGCTTGAGACCGAGTCACGCAATTGTTGACTCCTTCTATCAGCCTCGATATCGTCAATGATGGCATCCATCTCGTGCATTTGGACTTTGAGCGACTCCCACCGGGTCTGCATGTCATGATGTAGGCGGAGAATTTCACCATTGACGGTGAGGCGATCTTTGACTCCCCTGTCTATGATGGACAGTACTCGCTCAATGGCGGGCCCATAGTGAGTCTTCTTGGCTTCATAACTCTCAATCTTCTTCATCATGGTCGGCGGCGTCTGCAAATGGACCTCGCTCTCTATGGCCTCACTCAAAGTGAGCAGAGATCGCTTGACAGACTCGTGCATCTTCTGCGCTTGCCGCCCGGCTCCGCGGAACACAATGACCCAACGGTCCTCACCCAATTCCTTGCGTAGCGACTCGGCATCCTTTTCCAGTTTCTTGTAGCTGGCATCCAGGCCATTGCGCCGCATTTCCACCTCTTCGCAAGCGGTGGGGAAACACTTTTTAGCTCTGGCCTCGAACACCGACAATCGCATTGGCAAAAAGTCGAGGCTGGCACGCAGAGGCTGCATTCTGGCAAACAAGGCCAAGAGACTCGAGTCCTCCAGCGACAGCCCAGGATTGCCGGGAGAGTTGGGAGTGCCGGGGGTGCCGGGACTCATCAATGGCATACTGGACATACTGGGCAAGCTGTAGCGATTCATCTGGGCGTGCAGGCGTGCGCCAGGACGCGGCGTGTCTTCCACGATGGTCTCAAGGTCGCCGATGTCGATATCGGCGTCAATTGATGATGCCATGACACCTTTGTGACGACGCTCCTCCATCTCGAATATCAATCGGCCAAGCTCGTCCATTTCGCCCTGAATATCTCCCAGGACGTTATTCCACAGTTCTTCCCACTCCATGGCAATCTCCACCTGCATTCGAACACTTGTGAGAGCCGCCCGGATCTGAGCCCATTCATTGGCAATCGACTCCATCTGGGTGACGGCGTGCTGAAGGTCCTCTGCAGGCACATGGGTGATGTCCGACCGCTGTTGCAATTCCTCAATGGCCCCGATGTAGGCGTTGATGAGGTGCTCGAATCTGTTCAGGGCATTTTCCACCTCATCCAGACCCTCGCGTCCTCCAGCAGCCGCCCATTCAACGTCATCCTCGCTGTCGAGCCCACCAATGACCTCCTGGGCTTTGGCAATCCAGCTTCGGATCTGATCAGACGCATTGATGAGCGCCTGGGTGGCGACGTGAGCGGTTCGGATAGCCGAGACTTTGCTTGATAACGATTCGGCATCTGGTAATTGGAGTGAGGTCAGTTGAGCAAGCTGGTTCGCAAACGAAGCGCGCGACAAGGTATAGATGGAGCCAGGCCGAGTGTGGCCCGGCGTGAAATAAGAATTCAATCCAGGGACATAGTCATTTGAGGACGTCGCAGGAGGAGGAGGAGGTGTAGAAGGAGGAGGAGGTGTGGAGGGAGGCGGTGGTGGCGTGTCTTTCGGCGGCGGAGGTGGTGGAGGAATAGTCTCTGGAGGAGAGGGCGGAGGAGGCATGGCCTCCGGGAGAGAAGGCGGACGGATGACGGGTTCGGTATGCTCGCATCGAGTATCGAGGGTTAACTTGATGCCGTTTCCGTTGGCATGGTCAGGCAGTCTGTAGTTCTGAGTGTCCATGGCTAGTGGTTCTGGGGCTCGAATCTCGGGGAGCTGGGGCGACTCGGCAGCGGCTCTGGACTGGGGAGACGATGAATCAGCTGGCGCCGACGCGTGGGCCCCTGCGCCTTTCCAAGGCCGACCGCGCCGCGAGATGACGGAACTGATGGAATTGGCTTGGTGTTTTTCGTCGAGCTGACGGAGCTGCTGTTCGTCCAGACGACCAACGCGGTCGGCCTGGGGCGTGACTGGAGAGCCCGATTGCTTGGGAGTGCCGAAGCCGAGAGCCTTGAGTCTAGCGGCAAGTCCGGGCGAAGTTTTGCGGATTGCTGAGGGGGGAGGGGGCTGGTGATGCTGATGATGCTGAGACTGCGTGAGGCCAGGCGCGTGTATGTATGCAGAGCTGCGGATGTTGGAGGGAGTTGTTGTTGCACCGCTCACGCTTCCGCTGCTGGAGCTGCGAATCGTGGAATTGGTGGTGCTGCGGCTCAGGCCAGCCTGGCCAGGTGTGCTAGTGCCCAACAAGGGGACCGAAGGGACGGGGACGGCGGCGTTTGGCTCGCCAGCACTGGACGTGCTGGACTTGCTGGCCTCGCCGGCCTCGCTGGCGGTGGTGCCACGTGGTACAGAAAGGGAGGACACTGTCTCGCTGCCTGTAGCAACGTCGGTGAAGTCCAGGACATCGCAGACCGCATCAATCGCGGCGTTCTGGGGCTGGTCTGCGCTGCACGCGTCGAGGTCCTGCTGTCGGTCGCGGGAATGGGCTGCGGTTTCTGGTGTCGGCAGGGCCTGGGCTATGGCAGGTTCGTGGTCGACCATGACACGAGCGACAGGCTGCGTGGCCGCCATGGTTGGCCCTGTGAGCCGGCCGCAGCGCAGGGAATGCCCGCGGGTACTGCGTCGAGTACCGCTGTGAGTGGACCAGAAGTGTCGGGGCTCAACGGGATAAATTGAGGCCCCAAATGATCGGGTTCGTGTGAGAAGAAGTCGTCAAGGACGTCAGATGGAAAAGCGTTTCTCTGGCACGTTCTGTGGCTGTGGCTGGCAGGACCAGTGAAATGATTACGTAGCAGCAGTTTGGCTGACTTGCCGAGCATTGAGTGGCCGAATGGGCCTTGTTCAATGGGTGCCGTTCCTGGCGGCTGCCGACGACGGTGGCCAGGTGCTGCCAGTTCCTGGTTCCTGGTGGTTTGCTGGGTTGGTGGTTGGTGGTTGGTGGTTGTGGTTGTGGTTGATGGTTGAGGGAAGGGGCGACTGAGTGGGGCGAGGCAGGAACCTCGAGACATCCAACGTTGCCTGTTGAGTGTATCGAGTGGCGCGAGAAAACGAGTTACTGTCGTGTGAGCAAAAAGGCGTCAAACAGCCATATCCATTAGCAACGGCTCAGAGCAACAGCGAGAGGCCACAGCGAGAGGCCACAGCGAGAGGCCACAGCGAGAGACCACAGCGAGAGGCCGCAGGTCGAGGATGTACAAGAATGCGGTGCGGTCCGCTCTCTGGCCTGTGCAATGCCCGCCGTCGTGCAGGGCGGATGGACCACTGGGGGTTCCTGCAGGAGCAGGGACGCGAGAGAGCACCTTCACGTCACGGTGCGTCTGGCGCTGCAAGGTTGCGTCGACTGGCCGGTCTCTGTTTGGGTTTCCGGGTATCGTGTGTCCGGTGCGTCTGGTGCGATGGCAGGTGGTTAGAGCCGAGACAGCCGAGACAGCACAAGAGTCAAAGAGTCAAGTCAGCAGGAGAAGGATGCAGGGCGCGCAACGCAAGTTGGGATGCGGCCAAGGCCCGAACCAGGCGGTTCACAACTCCAATGTTGAAACAACAAGACCAGACTCGACCGGCATGGACTCGCAAAGAGGCCACCAATGTCTGGGCTGCTGGGCTGGGCTAATGTCTGAGTTGCTGCTCTCTGGCTCCAAGGTCAGGAGCTCCCGGCATCTCCTTCCTTGCCTGACGAGGCCCGCAGACCAGCTGGTGGCAGGTGCGAGATTCAGGCGGGGAGAAAGGGGGAAAGAGGGGGGGAGGGGACGGGGGGCGCGCTCTTGCGTCTTGTCTCTTGCACTTGCACTTGTACTTGGATAAACGAAACTTATTAACGAACCAGAATTAGGTTGCCGTCAAAGGACGCGCAGAGATGGTCAGTCGTTGAGGCACGTTGAACTGGAGATGGAGGTGCTGGCGCTGGCGTGGATAAGATATAACGTTGATGATGATTGCTGCGAGGCCGGCTGGCTGACTGACGTAGCCTTTTAGTGAGCCTAGAATCTAGATGCGTGGACAGGGGGGGGGGGGGGGGGTTATGGGGGGGGGG
>SRPU01000091.1:0-35024 GCA_018360185.1 Claviceps lovelessii
AAAAAAAAAAAAAAAAAAAAAAAAAAAAAAGCACAAATCATGAGTCCCATGATAGGATGTTCTCCTCTCTCACCCCTTCCCCATCCCCTCGGGTTGAACACCGAAGCTTCATGATGACAACTTGCAAGAGGGACTTCCTTGAAAGTGAAACCTCGCGTCAACGTGCACCGCCCATTGTGAAAAGCCCTGTGGAACCGCTTAAGACATAGCAGTGTATCTTTACATATGTGAAATTGACATATTGATAATGGATTCTGTTCTGTTCAATGAAAGGTACTCTTTGTCCAAGCAACTTATTGGATATGCCTCAGCTCTATTGTCTGTCTGTCTGTCTGTCTGTCCGTCTCTCTCTCTCTCTTTCTCTCCGTTTTAAAACCCCCTATTTAATGAGGAAAAACCACGTTCCTTGCCAAAGGTCGAAACCGACGTTAAGAAGACAGATTCCCAACCAGAAGCCTGCGGATGACAATGCAATGCCACAAATGATGATGACTTCTGCATACACTGTATCGAGGCCTGCTTGCTTTACCGGAAAAAGGACAAGAGGTAGCGAACTGCGGACGGATTCCGCCGCAAATAAAAGGCCACCACAGCGACCGCGGCAGCAGCACCCAACATCCTGATGGGTCGGCGATATCTCCAGAGCTTGACCGACACTATATGCCGCAATTCTGCCCACCGGAGTTGTTTAGCTTGTTTTTCGAAATACTCACGGCCATCTTCGAGGGACTGGTTGGCACACGTGTCAATGTCTCTCGCCGTTTTCAAAGAGCTATATTCAGATATATGCCGCCAATGTGGCAGAGAGTGCGGTGGATAGCAGTCGAACAGATGAACCGCGTCGGTGATGAGTGTATCGAGGTCCATGCCTGGTGGTACTCTGGACAGCACAACTTGCAGCATATCCGGTTCATTAATGTCTAATACCTCATCCCTGCGGTTGATGACGATTTGTGCGAAAACATATATGGTAAAGACGGGCTCTCTGGCCAGAAAGACGTCAAAGAGACGTGAAATGTCGCGGTAGGCCTGTATGTTGTGCGCGTACATTGTGAGGGTACCCGCGAGTGCGTAAAATGGTTCTATGGTTGCAATATGTTGTCGAAGCTTGGGGTCGGCTCTCGCCAAAAGGTCGGGGAGCAACCTAAGCTGTGCAGTCGTGGGTTCCAGGCTGGGGAGCATGAAGTCTCGTATGCGAAGAACGGACAGCCTTGCCACCATGCTGGTCCGCGACGGCGGCTGCAGGACCAGGACGAATACCTGGCATATGTCGTGATAGCCTTGGAAGTAGCAGAGATAGGGATATCGGCGGAGTACTTCGAGAATAAGTGATGATAATTCTGATTTGCGCTTGCTCATATTTGCCTCGGATTTATCTGTGTGCGGGAGGGTTGATTTGACCACGAAGTCAGTTTTTTTCTTTCCTTCTTTCTTTCTTTCCTTCTCTCTTTCTTTTTTTTTTTAAAAAAAAAGAAGAAGAGATTCTATTTTAAGACAAAGGAACATTTTATTTAAGAAAAAAGCAAAAAAGCAAGACACACATGGTTGATCACACGACACATGAAGGCAAAAAGGCTCACATAAAAGGTTTGCACCGGGTTCAAGGTTATAATATCATCCAAACACGCACCTGTCGGATAGTATACGAAAGATCTGTCCACATCAAGCTGCACTTGTTCTTCATCACGATGCCGGGGTAGTTTTTCCCAACTACAGTCGCCGTCTGTATCATCGCCACCATTGAAGCCTGTGCTACACTCATGCGACTCGGGAGAAAGACCCATGAGAACAGGCCCTTTGGATGTCAGAAGAAGAGGCGGTTAGCTTTCTGATGCAAAAAAAAAAATTAAAAAAAAAGGAAAAAGGAAAAAGGAAAAAGGAAAAAGGGAAAAAGGGAAAAAAAAAAAAGACGACAGAGTCACAATTTTCGAGGCTGAGATATTCCCCAGAGGACGGACAAGGGGGGGAAATATATGCGTACAGGCAAGCCTACGTAGTTCATCACTGAGGAACCCGTCCGCCGTTTCTGCGAGACTTCTCAATCTCGACACGTCTCTCCACTTGCACGCTTCCCGGATTGCGTCCGCTTTCTCTTCATAGAGACGGTCATCTATCTTTTGACGGCACGTCACGTCTGCCACGTCCGCCGTCTCGGGATTGTCTTCATCGCTGCTAGTTGACCCTGCCCGTACCTCAGCCGGTCCATCTTGCAGTTCCATCAGATGTTGGGGCGCAGGCTATTTTTTTTTTTTTTTTTTGTTTTTTGGTGCTCGCTCTTTTCTACGTGAAGTTCACAAGTCGGAGACGAGGTTGTCGGATAATATTCGCAAAGCAGCAGATTGATATTCTTTTCGTCCCTGGGCCTACACAATTTACAAGAAGAGGTTTGGTAGCTGATCAGGTGACGAAGCTGTCATGTCGTCAGGGATGGTGTGGCAGCTATGCGCCACAACGTGGCGGTCAAATGTTGCTGTCCAGCAGGTAATCTTTGCTTTACTTTTTGAACCGTACATCGAAACATTATTAATTCCAAAGGTATTTTTTTTACCCTTTTTTTTTTTTAAAAAAAAAAAAAAAAAAAAAAAAAAAAACTATTACCATTAGAGTAGACTTATAACACAGTCTCTTTAATTTATCAATTTCTTTAAGAAATGCTAGTGAGAGAAACAAAAATATGTCGTTGTATAAAATTTGCATTGTTGGTCAACTTCAACGTCGCAGCAGCACTCGCAATTCGTCACATGACTCCACAGGTCGCTGCTGTGACAGCGGTCACTTGTCCGTCTCTGTCCGCAATGTGCATTTTGTCTGCCACTCCGTCCTTTTTTTGTCTTCTTTTTCATTTTCCCCTCCTCGCGTCCCCAGCTGCAGTTGCCAATCTCAAAGGCATGCTGCCATGGTGACAACACCATGGCCTTCCAAACCAGCATTCTCAGGGACGGCGAATGGGTGACGGAGACCGTCAACCTCCAGGCCGCCCTCAAAGCATCGGCAACCCCGAAAGCAGCTACAAGACCCCACCTGGATCCTCCAAGCTGCGGTGTGCTGTCTCGAACTATAGTAGAGAGTCCGATTGTTCATTGGATTCTTCCAGCCCGACTGAGATCAGAGGCTCATAACGATATTGCGTTTGTTGGAGTACGTCGTTGTGTTTGGTTCATTGCTGTCATTTGCTTTGTTTCCTTTTCCTGTCTTTCCTTCCGGCTCTCTTGTACAGCCCTTGTCTTGTTCCTTTATTATTGGAAAAAAGTTATAGCCTGACGATCGTGATGCCCGGGGAAAGAATCACGAATTGTGATTGAATCATCTATTTGACCTCCTGAATGCTTCTTGGACAAAATCACTGCAAACTTTCCTGTGACGAACCTGACTCCCTCAAATTAGCACCATTCAACGCTGAAGGAAAATCACACGCCTCTGATACTGTGACCCAGTTCATTAACCAGCATAATAGGATCATTCTGTTCAGATAAGTGAGCTTCGACGTGATGGTCAACTTCATGAAGTGGCGCGGAAAAGTGATTTTGGTTGCCGCATAAGAAGCGCTGCGGTGCTTGGAGATCCACTCCAACATGACCTGGACGACGATGACCAGGCAGATATTATAAAATCAGAAGACGAAGACACGTTAATGCAGGAGGTTTCGGGCACAGCCGATGTTGTTCAGGATCAAGCTCTCCCACCTCAATTGTTAGTGCTGATGCTTGAAAGTGGTGACACGATGTACATATGCCTTCGCCGACAGCCAGATTCAGCTCTAGATTTCGTCTTCACCAAGCATGAAGGTCCGAAAAATCTGGCGTATTTGGGTCACCTGCTTTCTATCGACTCCTCGTCACGCTATATGGCCGCAGCATCGCCGGACGGCATCCTAGTTATATATGAGTTTCGGTCGATGCAAGAGATTAACGAAAGATATCGCGACCATGGGTTGATCGATCCTGTAAAATCGACTCGAATTCGCGCATTGAAAGGGATTATTCAGAAACTCGAGTTTCTTTACCCGCGGCCCGAGGACGACTACCACATTATTCTCCTGCTAATTGTCACAAAAAAAGAGAGGAGTTCTGCTGAACCGGTGTCCCGTATGGTCATATACGAATGGGAGGTCGGCGACAACCTGAGAGAAGTCTTTGCCGGAGAGAAAATCGGCAACAGGCTGCCCAAAGAACATCGCATGCCGTCTCTTCTCATTCCTCTGCGATTCAACACTGCCTTCATTGCGGTTTCGCAACCCGATATTGGCATAGTGAAGGACTGCCTTTCTGGCGCTGCCGTGTTCGAAGTACTGCAAACAAATACGCCAAGGAGAACACGTCTACACCATGGTCAGGAGAAGCCCCTGTGGACAGCATGGTCCAGACCATTCCGCCGTAAGGAGTACTTTGAAAAGACGGATATTATATACTTGGCGCGCGAGGATGGAGCCATAATTCACATCGAGATTGATGCTCCGGAGTTGGTACCCTCTGTAACCAATGTGGGTTGTCTCGATACGAATATCAATACGGCTTTCTCCACGGCATATGACATTTTTAGCGATGTTCTCGTCATTGGTGGCGACTCTGGGCCGGGTGGCATTTGGAAGGTATACTCGACCTCTACCGAGGCGCCAATTAGGCCCTTTTCTTTTCCTTTCTTTTCAAATTGCGTGGTGAAAGTCTGTGCTGATTCGATTCACTTCCCAAGCTGGCACCTAGGACTGACCTTGAGCGGGTCAGTGAACTGCCGAACTGGTCGCCCGTCGTCGATGTGGCAACGTCCGCAAGGAGTTCGTGGCCAGAGCCAAACATATCGTATTCGAAACCTGACATGCTTTTAAGTGCTTCCGGCCGCGGTATCAAGGGCAACGTGACCCAGTGGCGATGGGGAATACAAGGACGAATTGGATTGGAGATTGATCCGGGCGAACCAACAAGACGTTCGTGGGGTTTCTCTGTGGATAGTGGCCCCGGTTCTCATGGCCTTTATGGTTTATTGGCCCTGCCCAACGCATCCATCGTTCTTCGTTTCTCCAAAGACTTCGCGCAGGTCGACTCCTTGGAAGCGGATAGCACTGCATTTGACCTAGCTTCCCGAACGCTGGACGCATACCAGACTGACTCTGGACTCATCATTCAGGTGACAGAGGGTTCCATCTCTCTCATATCGGCCTCGCATAATTCACGACACGCCCTTGAGGATATTCTTCCGATGAGAGATCAAACGGCGGAAAATGCCTTTTGCGGAAATGACGTGGTGGCTCTCACCACCACGAATAGCAGATCAGCATCTCAGATTCACACCATTGCAATCAATGGAATGCAGACGAGTCTAATCCAAAGCTGGAATATTCCCGGAGAGGTGACGTGTGGGGCGATATTCGATATTGCTGGAACCAAGCTTGTGATTGCAGCCTCGGCTGTGGATGGCATCTCTTGGATATCCGTGTTCTCGATGGATGGCAAAGTCATTGTCAGCCAGGTTTTGGACAGAAGGACAAGTAATTATTTACCATCTCGTCAACGCCTAAAGTGGGGTGGAAACATTCACTGACATGCTTGGGTTTTCTTTTTTCTTTTCTTTTCTTTTTTTTTTTTAGATTCCCAAATGTCCCAAGAAGCCGCCATCGATCTGTACGCCTTCGAACCCTTAACGAGCATTTGCACAGTCCATGCGAGTGCCAATGCTACCACGTTTATTGCCGGAACCCGATGCGGGCATCTTCTTACAATAAGACTATGTGATCAAGACTTACAGCCCATCAGTTGGAACAGCGAAGTAATGGGTGTTGCTCCGGTCGATGTTTTCCGCGTGCACGGCTCGTTTGGTGGCGGAACTGCAGCCTTGGCATGCGCAGATAACGATCTAATCATGATGACACAATTTTCAGAAACAAAACTCAAATTCCAAACCAAGAATTACATATGGTTGACAGATTCTAATGACTCCTCTATGCCTTCACCTCGAGTTCACTCGGCTTTCAGCCTTGGTCTCAGCCTGTCGGGAGGATACGCAGGACATACCTCAATAATGGTGCTTGCAGGATCAAGGATTCTATTCGCAGATGTTTGGCCGCACTACGCTCTTGTCCCCAGATGTCTTCCCCTCAATGGAACGCCAACTCGAATAATATTTTCTCATGCATGGAACTGTCTCGTGGTGGCAATGCTACGAAGTGACAGACCGACCCTTGAATTTATTGACCCAGACACTGGAAAGCATATAGCAGCAGCGTCAGACAAGGACAAGAATCCTTTAGAGTTCATATCTGGCCTCGGACACGCTGGAGACAGAATATTTGGCCTCAGTGAATGGCTTTATGTGAAAGATGGCAAGACGTTTGCTTTTCTTCTCGTGGGCACAAAGGACGGGAGACTTCTCATCATCTCCGTGAACAAGTTGGAGTCTCGATGCGGAGATTCTGATGACCGGCGATTCCAGTATTGGACAAGGTACAAGAAGCTGTTTGGAAAGCCGATATACTCGGTTGTCGGAGACGAGGACGGCATAATCTTTGCCGTGGATAAGACGATTTATTGGGATGTTTTGGATTTGACGGAAAAAAAATTGAAGCAGATGAAACAATATGAATTGGATTCACCGGCCACCTCGTTGCGAGTGTCCCACAACAAGATTTTTGCATTGACCACTTTGCACTCTCTCGAAGTCATTGATCACAGGACGGGCGTGGGCACCGACATGGTGCTAAGCCACACGGACAGCATCGCACGTACAACGGTTCACATGATTGACATTGGCACAAATGCTGGATTCCCGAGCGACAGCCGGTGGCCGGTGACGATGCTTTCGGACACCAGGGGAGGGATCACGGGGGTCTGGGTTCCGTGGGGTCACCAGAACAAGGAATTCGAAGTCATATTTGAGAGCTCGCTACCGACTTCGGTGCGGCGGTTCGCATATGCCAACGGTCGAGCCCCTTGGCTCAGATCTGAAAGACAGAACCGATATGGAGTTATAGCGAGTACGGAAGGAGGCACAGATGTGCTTGGCGTATCTCTTGATGGGTCACTCAGACACTTTACTCTGATCGATATAGAGTTATGGCGACTTCTGAGCTTGATTCAAAACTTGGCACAACGAAGGCCGTACCTCAAATCTCCCAGGGCCAGCTTATCGGATTCCGAGAGCATGGTCTCGGATGAGTGCCTCGATTTCGAGCCTCAGCTGCACCCGAAGCAGATGCATATCGATGGCGACCTGCTAAGTCAGTGCCTGGAGTATCGGCTGGTCGAGAAGATTGTCGGGACAGGTGATGGGTTTGAGCTTTTCCGCGAGTATCTCGATGGACTCGAAGGCGGTCGATGGACGGAGAGTTTCAGGGACGTCATTGGACAGTCTGATGAAGAGCGCCAGGGTGCATACTTTGGGCTGGGATACGATGTGCTTGCCTATCTTTTGGCACCAGTCTTGTAAGCGTGCTGCCCTGGTTGATTGATGCGGTTGAATGTGCGCACTGTGCAGTGGCAACATGGCATGATGGAAGCGTCGCGTCGCGGGTTCGTTGCTCCTGGACCAGATCAGAGTCTAGAGTCTGGGGTCTGGGGTCTTGAGTCTTGAGTCTTGGGTCTTGAGTCCAGACCATCGAACAGACAGCGCATCCGGGTGTCGAGCATGTCGGGTCGAGGAACTCGGCACATCTGTAGACTAATTCCAATAATTAACGCAATGCATATTGCACTGTTTCTGTTGCTTCCCGTTGTCCTGAGCATGGCCATCTCTGTTGCACTTGGTGCACTTCGGTTCGTGACTCGATTTCAAGTTCCGTCCTTCTTAGCCTTTCCACCAGACATGTGCTTCTGCAAACTCAAAGCCCTAGGAGGGGCCCCTCACAGGAGCGTGGCGTACCACACGTACCAGGCAGCTTTCACGACCGGTAGCGCCTTCCCAGCACTGAGTGTCCAACTGTACAATACCACCACCGCTTCCGCCTCCTCCTCCGCCCGCCGCCGCTCGCAAGCCGACGCCTCCACTGCCAAGCAGCCGTCCAGTCGTCACTAAGACCTAGGCAGGCAGCAGGTCACCGGAAAAAAAAAAAAAAAAATTCGCATCCCGTTTCGTCCCGTCAATCAATCCAGGATTCGACACCTGTTCTTTTTTTTTTACTCCTTTTTTTTTTCCCTTTCTGGTCCCAGCGTTCTCTTCTTCGCTGACCCTGCTGCCTTTTTTACCCCTCCGTGTGTGTCCTTGACTTCAAGAAAAGTACTGCACGACTGGACCATCCGCCAAGATGCCGCCAAAGAAAAAGGGCAACAAGAAAGCCCAGGACGACTGGGAAGCCGAATTGGGCGAAACCATTCCGCCCGCGGACGAGACTGGAGCGAGTGCAACCAATGCCGGCCCCGAGGCCAATGGCGACGATGATGACGCTGGTGGAGGTGGTTTAATGGCTATGCTGCGGAAAAACAAGGAAAAGAGAAAGAAGAAGGGTCTCGCAGACGACGATGACGTTCAAGGAGAGGACGCATTTAGCTCCGCTCCACCTGCAGACCTATCCGACAAAGCACCTCAGGAAGCCAGCCTGGACGACGAGTTTGCCCTGCCAGAGAAGAAGGGGAAAGGTGGCAAGGGCAAGCCTGCAGCTAAAAAGAATGACACCGCAGACGGGGAGGACGATGGCCAGTCTGGTAAAATTCTCACAAAAGCCGAGAAGGAAAAGCTAAAGAAGGAGCGCGAGAAGCAACGCAAAAAGGAGCAAGTACGTCATCGCCTCCTGGTGCTTTCTGCCCTCGTGTGACAACCCAACTTTGTCTAGTGATTCTTCTATTATACTACTCTGGGGGCGGTTCCGTTTGATTTTCTGACACAAATTAATCTCCCGATTTAGGCTGCGAAGAAGAAGACTACAGCTCCGGCACCAGCTCAAGCCAAGCCTGCAGACACACCCAAAGCCGCATCCGCCAAGGACGACGAGAAGGCCGCTGCCGCTGCTACGTCAACGCCTGCCCCCGAAGCTGGAGGCAAGAAGAAAAAGCTTCCCGCTCATCTTGCTCTGATTCAGAAGCAGCAGGAGGAACTACGGAAGCGAAAAGAAGAAGAAGAACGCCGTTTGGCCGAAGCTAAACTTCGCGCTGAGCAAGAAGAGAAGTTGGAAGCAGAGGAACTGAAACGGAGGGAGGAAGCCAGGCTTCTCAAGAAACAAAAAGAAAAAGAAAAGATTGAGCAGCTGAAAAAGGAAGGAAAATTTCTCACCAAGGCCCAGAAAGAGGAGAAGGCACGCAACGAGAGAAAACTGCAGCAAATGTTGGCTGCTGGAATCAAGGTCGGACCTCAAGAATCCGCCGACGAGCCAAAGAAGAAAGTTGTCTATGACAACAAGAAGAAGAAGACGAGAAATGAAAAGGTAACGGCCCCGTCCTTGGCCAAAAATATAAATAAGCCCAACCGACTGCCTGCAGATTTGAAATTGTACTGACTTTGGTTTGGTAAAAAAAAAAAAAAAAGGTTGATGAAGAAGCTGCTCTAGCCGAAGCCGCCGAAAGAGCTCGCATCCAAGCCGAGAAAGCTCTCAAGGAATCCGAAGAGAAAGCTGCACGTGAGAAGGCGGAAGCGGAAGCTGCCGCTGCCGCTGAGAAGGCTGCCGCCGAAAGCGATATCGAAGACGATTGGGAAGCTGCTGCTGCCTCGGATGACGATGTCAAAGATAGCTGGGACGCCGATTCAGACGATGAAAACTCTAAATCGAATGGCAAGAACAGTGGAGGGAAAGACGAGGATGACGAAGACGAAGACGAGTCTGAGTCTGAGTCTGAGTCTGAGTCTGAGGACGAGGAGTTGTCAGCTGCCCGCCAAGCAGAACTCCAGCGCAAGAAAGAAGCGGCAGAGCGACGAGAGAAGGCGCATCAAGCCGCACTGGCTGCACGCTCCAAGGACAACCTGCGATCGCCCATCTGTTGCATTCTCGGTCACGTCGATACCGGAAAGACAAAGCTTCTCGACAAGATTCGTCAGACCAACGTCCAAGAAGGCGAAGCCGGTGGAATTACTCAGCAGATTGGTGCTACATACTTCCCTGTGGATGCCATTAAGCAGAAGACGGCAGTGGTAAACAAGAATAACGAGTTCGAGTTCAAAGTGCCGGGTCTTCTCGTCATTGACACTCCTGGCCACGAGTCGTTCTCTAACCTGCGTTCTCGTGGTTCCTCACTCTGCAACATTGCTATTCTAGTTGTGGATATTATGCATGGCTTGGAGCCGCAAACCCTGGAGTCAATGCGTCTCCTCCGCGATCGCAAGACCCCGTTCATCGTCGCCTTGAACAAGATTGACAGACTTTACGGATGGAAAAAGGTCGACAATAATGGTTTCCAAGAGAGTTTGGCTCTCCAAAACAAGGCAGTCCACAATGAATTCAAGAAGCGTTTGGACGAGACCAAGCTGGCCTTTGCCGAGCAAGGTTTCAATGCCGAACTATTCTACGAGAACAAGTCCATGTCCAAGTTTGTGTCACTGGTACCAACCTCTGCGCATACTGGTGAGGGTATTCCCGACATGTTGAAGCTGATTGTTCAGCTCACTCAGGAGCGCATGGTGGGTTCACTGATGTACCTTTCGGAGGTCCAGGCTACCGTTCTTGAGGTCAAGGCCATTGAAGGCTTTGGCATGACCATTGATGTTGTGCTGTCCAATGGTATTCTCCGGGAAGGTGATCGAATCGTGATATGTGGTACAGAGGGCGCGATCAAGACAAACATCAGAGCACTTCTGACACCAGCACCGCTCCGGGAGCTGCGCCTGAAGTCTCAGTATGTTCATAATAAAGAGGTCAAGGCTGCTCTCGGTGTCAAGATCAGTGCTCCTGGGCTCGAAGGTGCCATTGCTGGTTCCAGACTCATGGTCGTTGGCCCTGATGATGATGAGGAAGACATTGAAGATGAAGTCGTGGCTGATCTGGCAAACTTGCTGAGCCGAGTGGAGAAGACGGGTCGTGGTGTCAGTGTACAAGCATCGACTCTGGGTTCTTTGGAGGCCTTGTTGGATTTCTTGAAAGACTGCAAGATCCCGGTGGCAAATGTTGGAATCGGCCCCGTGTACAAGAGAGATGTTATGCAGTCCGGCATCATGTTGGAGAAGGCACCAGACTACGCGGTGATGCTCTGCTTTGACGTCAAGGTCGACAAGGAAGCGCAAGCATATGCCGAGGAACAAGGCATCAAGATCTTTACGGCGGACATTATTTACCACTTGTTTGACGATTTTACCAAGCATATGAACGACATGTTGGAGAAGAAGAAGGAGGAGTCCAAGATGTTGGCCGTCTTTCCTTGCGTGCTCAAACCGGTTGCTGTGTTTAACAAGACGGGTCCTATTGTCATTGGCGTTGATGTTGTTGACGGTCAGCTGAAGATCAATACACCAATGGCTGCCGTCAAGACGAACCCGGTAACTGGTGTGAAAGAAATCGTCAGCCTCGGAAGAGTGTAAGTTTTTTTTTTTTTTTTCCTTTTCTTTCTTTTTATCCTCGGCTCTCTCGCCTGCCTCGCCTACCGCACGCTATCCACATAAAAGAGCACGTCGCATACCCAAGAAGTTTGCATTACTAATCCCCATTCAACATGCAGTACTTCCATCGAGCGAGACCATAAGCAGATCCCCGTCTGCAAAAAGGGCCAACCCTCGGTCGCTGTCAAGATTGAGATGGGTGGCCACCAGCCCACGTATGGTCGGCATTTGGAAGAATCAGACAGCTTATACAGTTTGATCTCGCGAGCTAGCATCAACTGCCTCAAGGAATTCTACAGAAAGGAAGTCAGCAATGATGAGTGGCAACTCATCATCAAGCTCAAGTCTCTTTTCGACATCAACTAGAACTGTATTGTTGTACTGTATCAATCACCCTGACGTTTCGAGGCGCGATCTATATGGCTCTATTACGTGCTATTCACTGAATCGAGATTGTGCCGCTATAGAACAAGAATATTCCTTGTACATTTAAGTCAAGGCCAAGCGCTCAACTTGGCATGCAGGGCACCCGAAGGAGCAGGTATTCAAAAGTCCATGTGTGAGGAATATTCAGCTACGAATGATTCATTGAAGGGGAAGAAGCAAAAATAAAAAAAAGAATACTAGAAACAAAAGAATATATGCTGTGACGATATGTACCTCAATCTAGCAAGAGGATCTCTTTATAAAAAAAGAAAAGGAAAAAGAAAAGGATAAAGAAAAGGATAAAGAAAAGAAAAGAAAGGGTGGAAAATTGTCCACGGATTTGTATGCGCGGTTCCGGTGGTCTCGGTGCAACGCAATTGTATGTAGTCGGCTTGCTGGGTTGTTCTTTATTTGTCTTAGTATATACGTATATTTTGAGAGGCAGTAGGTTTTGAATTGTGAAGATTGAGCTATGCTATTGTTGTGAATTACTTATTGTTACTACCCTTTACTACCCGTTAGTATCTCTTTTTCCTCTTCTATCTCTTTTCCTTTTAAGAAAAATCTTTTTCTTTTACTAAATTTTATTTTCTTCCTCTTCCTTTCCTTCTTTTTCCTTCTTTTCGATTTCTTTACTATCTTCTCTCCCTTCATTTTCCCCATCTTTTTCTTCCTTTTCTATCCCTTTTTTTCCCCCTAACCCTCCCCTCCTTTTCCCTCCTTCCATTCTACGTCTATCCCCCTAGGCAATTCACCACCACATATACAGTCCCTTCTTCTCCGTCCATCCAACGTCCCTATTGGGCGCGATGCCTTGTCTTGTATTCCACGCTCTACGGATCCTCTAATCGTGTGTTGTGCGTGATACTGTATGCACTCTCTCCGTCTACGTCTTTTGCATCTTGGTCTAGGACTAAAAGTGTACGAACGGCGAGGCGCTCACGGCATGGCTAGAAGGGCAGCTTGTCTAGAACACGATGCGACACAGACACACACACACAGAGAGAGAGAGAGAGGAACATATGTACTTCTCGACCAATCGGAGGTGTCACAACTTCATGCATCCGGTAACTAAACTATTTCGCCAAAAGGAAACAATTCCAAGGAAAAAGAGGATATTCTAGTCTATGAAGATGTAAAAATAATAAGCTAATAAAAAAAGGGGGATACCTACCTTTTTAAATGTATTTATCTATAGTTATAATGCGCTGACCAGCTTACATGGCTTATTTCGCAATACATTGCGTCGGTTGAACAGTTGTTCCTGTCACTGTATATACATACATATGCATGTACATCAGTGGGAGGACAAATCTTTCTGACCAAACAAAGGTATCTTAAATTTCGCTAACTAATGTATGAAATATTTATATACATATAAAAGATAATAAAGCAATATGCCTTATACTCTAGCTTTCTATTTTCTGTTTTTATTACCTTTCTTGAATAAGCTTTTTTTTAATAAGCTTTCCCCCCCTTTATTTACTTCTTTCTTCATGAGCCCTTCTTTTAATCTAGGATACTAGAATAGCCGGCTGAATTTGATTACGATATCTTCCTTTGGTCAGATAGATCTGTCCTACCACTGTATGTGAATATGCACTATCTATGATAAAGGATCGAGGTTGTCCGCGACGCAATACGTTTCAACACACGTATACAGAAACAAATTCTGGAATCAAGCCGGTTCTATACTAAGTTACTACTTTTTTGAGGGGAAAAAAATGTACCGTCCCCGATATGGCTCGATTATCGGCCATACACGGCTCTCCCAACCCTGCCCTTGTGTACACTTCATCTCTTCTTTCAAACCTGTCATCATACCATCTCAATGCCATCTTTCCTGGTTCTGAAATATCTACTCATATCTCATGCATGCATGCCATCCGTCCATTTTTGTGTGTGTGTCTGAAAAAAAATCTTCATCTATTTTGACTCAGCACCCTCCTCACTTTCCGGCTGAGCAGCATCAGCGTCCTTCATCTCCTGGTCGGCCCCATTTTGTTGCGTCGCCTTCTCAGCATCACCAGCCTCGCGAGCCTGTTCCTCAGCGGCTTTTTTGGCAGCCTGCTCGGCCGCAGCGCGCTCTTGAACGGCAGCTCGTTCAGCTTCGACCTTCTCGAAGTGGCGCTGAACAAGAGGGCCAGCTAGAGCCCTCAACTCGTCCAACTTGGCAACGTAGACACCCTTGGAGGCATCATCACCTTCATCGTAAAGCCAGTCCTGTCAAGAATACATTAGCCAACGTGTCGAATCCTAACGTATTGCGTGAGTTTTTGTAGAAAACTTACCTCTGCAGCTTCCAATTTACTCTTGATGGATGCCTTTTCTTCCTCGGTGGTGAACTCAGCGTACTGCTCATCCAGCTTGGCACGGAGGTCGTAGATATATGTCTCGAGCTCGTTCTTCTTTTCCTCCGTGTCGGCAACTAGCTTGTCTTCCAGGTTCATGGATGCCTCCTTCTCACTCAGAGCGTTTTTCTGAGCAGCGTCCAGAGAGGAAGTACCGCTAGAGATGGGCAGGTCACCCTTTCTAACTTGCTTCTTCACCTTTCGAGTCTTCTTCGGGGCGTCGTCTTTCTTGTCGGTGTCCATGGCCTTTGAACATGTCGTGTCAGTAGCCTTTTTTTTTTTCAGTTGCTCGGTGTCAATCACCAGATACATATTTGTGTCGCAACTTACGTCTCCATCCTTCTTCTCAGCGTCTTCCTTCTCGTCAACCTCCTCTTCAACCTCCTGCTCTTCAACGTAATAGCCAGTTTCAACGTTCAAGACTCCGTGAATATTGACGCGAGCCTTCAGCTTGCAAATCATAAACTCATCTTGTCCTTCTGCCTTGACGCCCTTGACGGAAAATCGACCAATCCAAGGGTTTTGCTTTCCGGGAAGATCCTC
Organism: Claviceps lovelessii; assembly: GCA_018360185.1. Taxonomy (NCBI): domain Eukaryota; kingdom Fungi; phylum Ascomycota; class Sordariomycetes; order Hypocreales; family Clavicipitaceae; genus Claviceps; species Claviceps lovelessii. The sequence goes on from SRPU01000091.1 coordinate 14,763, forward strand.
AGGTTTGGCGTATCTAGCCTCCAAATCGAAGGGCTGCTTGCGGTAAAAAGTGAGGATTTTTGTCGAAGGCAAAACATTGCCCTTGTTGAAGACCGTCAAGCTCGTGTCTTCGTCAGGGATATCGGCAGCCTTCTCCCATGCAAATTCAATAGGATAGCTGATGACATCCTGAACGGAGAAATCTCGGACACGGAACACGGGTGACAGAATAGCACAGCTGAACGCGCAACCACGGGCAATAGCTTCATCGGCATTCATGGTGTAAGACAGCGGTTTGCCGAAAAAGGCTTGGATGCGCTCCTTCAAAGCTGGCACACGCGAACCACCACCAACAATCTCAATGATGTCGATGTCATCCTTGGTGAGTTTAGCTTGAGCGAGAGCCTGTTCCAAAGGCTCGTGGGTACGTGCCAGGATCGGCTCAATCATGGCCTCGAACTCCTGACGCGTAATCATGGCGGAGACATCGATATCGTTCATGACAGACTCAATGTTGACGGCAGACTGCTGGTTGGCGGACAAAATCTTCTTCGTCTTCTCGGCGGCGGCAAGGGTACGAGCCATAGCTCTGCCGTGGGTGTAAATGTCAACCTTGTATTTGCCCTTGAATTCCTTGGCAAGATGTTCAACGAGAGCTCTGTCAAAGTCACGTCCACCAAAGTTGCGGTCCCATGCTGTAGATTTGACGGCAAGCTCTCCCTTTTTGAACTCAACAATGGAGCAAGTGTAGTTGCTGTGGCCGATATCGACGAAGCACACCCGGCGGGGCTTCTCCTCGGGAGCTGGCAGGTCAAGCTTCGTGATGCCCCAGCCGAGCGCTGCGGCTGTAGTGTCATTGATGAGACGCAACACCTTCAAGCCAGCGATTTCAGCAGCGTCCAGCAGAGCCCTTCGCTGGGCGTCGGAGAACCAAGCGGGAACGCTCATGCAAAGTTCTGAAACAGGAAGCTTGAGCTCTTGTGCAGCGTTTTGCTTGATCTTGCTCAAATACATGGCAATGAGCTGAGTTGATGTAAACTTCTCTGTGCTGCCGAGGTAGCTGACCTCGGCGCCGACCTGTCCATTGATATCAACGAGAGGGGCGCTGACGAATTGCTGTTCATTCTTGATATCGGGGTCATTGAAGGATCGCCCAGCAAGTCGTTTCAGGCAGCTGACTGTGTTCTTGAGGTTGGTGATTTCCTGAGTTTTAGCAAGTTCGCCGAGATAACGAGATTTGGGACCGAAGCCAACCATGGAACTGAAGAAGAAAAACCTGTTAGACGGAAAAACGGAACACAGAAGGCGGGAAATTCATCTAGCCAGAATTGAACATATGCTTCTCCCCAGCAACAGAGGCAGAGAAGAACAATTGTCGCACAAAGCCAACTTACGGAGTAGCTCGGTTGGAAACTTCATTGGTGATCTGTGCAGATGGATTTCATTAGCAATGCTGCCACGAATATTGTCGGTTGAACCTCTGCGACGAGTACCAAACTTGGCCGGACAGCAGAAGCACTGATACAAGCCGACAAAGATTTCGCAGACAAGGCAAGACTCTCGAGGGACTGCTTACCACATCGACGCCGCGGTTTCTAGCGACAGCCACCACCGTCTTGAGGGTTCCGAAGTCGACACCTGTTGATGTTGAAATTTGTTAGCCAGTGGTGCGGGTTGGGGTTGAGGATCTTTGTTGTGCTGGGTGCAGATGCCCGATTGTGTCGACACCCGACCTGACAGATCGATTTTTCATTTGCCCCAAGGAATGACTCGCATCACTCTCTCCCTCTCTTTTTCCCTTCCGGATGGAAAGAAAGAAGGAAAGAAAAAGAAAGGAAGAAAACAAAAAGGAAAATCGAAAGAAAAAAACATATATATATCTGCAGAATCCATCCGACTGGACAATTGTTACGTACCCACGACACTCATTGTACCTAGATTTCGTAGAGTTGTCTCTCTATCGTTGTGGTTTCTGTAATGTTCTGTTCGTCTTTATCGCTTATCTCGAGCCAACAGAAGGGGGAACCGCGGGGTGCACAGAGGACGAGCGAGGGGTTGAGACTGGGGGGTCAACGTCCGTGGTGATGGGAAAAAGAGTTGAGGAAAATATTGGGAATCAGGGACAGGAAGTGTTGGCGTCTCGCAAAGCAGTTCGGGTGCAATTCAGCAGTAAGCAATTTCGTGAGGGCGTATGCGGTATGCAGGGCTTTTTGAGGACGGGACTTGGGGGATGGATGTTGGAGGGGGACCAGTCGTCGAGATGGACGAACTTTTTCGTCGAGTGGGCGGTGTGACGCTGCTAGGGGAGGTTCATACCCAATTATGCGCTGGACTCTTCTGTACTCCGGCCGACCAGGTACCTACGGGCTGCTAGCTACCTACCTACTACCCAAGGCACGTTGCACGCAGCAAGTGACCAGACGACGCCAGCCAACAAGTGCCACATCTCCCCGGCCCCGCCATGGACTTGACGTGGACCCCTCGTCGAAGCTGGAAGAACTTTCCAGAGCCATCCATCTGATCGGACCTCCCGCGCAAGCCCAAGATTGTCGGTGGTCGTTCACTCTGCCAGAGCAGTGAAATGCGCTCAGTTGTCTCGGCTTCCCGCATTGGCTTTTGTTTTCATTCTCACCTTGCAACTAACGGCCTTTCGTTCAAGGTCCACTTATTCCTAATCCGCTACCAAATAGTACCTAAGTACCTTAGTATATACTTACATTAGGTAGGCACCTAGGTACCCAAGTTTGCTATCAAATAAAACTACAAAGATATGTTGCATGTACATATGTATGGCCGCTTCATTGATCGTTATCAAATGTGCTGGGTCCTGAGCCGTCTAAGCAAAGAGGGGGTCTATATTTGTTCACTTGGACACTCATATAACATTCTCAACTAGCCATGAGTCCGTATACAACAACAAACTTTGATTGAGCCTCGTCGGCTATGGCTCTGCCTTCCTGTATGGGGGTCCTATTGTTTTCCTGGGACTTGAGAATCGGCCATTGACAGCATCTGGGGGTCGCACAATACTTCGCTTCCGGCTGACAAGGACACTACCCTCCTGTGTACCATCTGCAATCGTCCTTGCGTCCTTGGCGGGCTTGAACGTCTCGGGCACAACATTGAGTTCGTCACCCAGCTCCTCTGCCCGCTCCGCGGCTTCCCTAGCCGTTGTGTTTTGATCAGCTGCCGCGGCGTCTGCCCTTGGGCCTCCCCAAGTCCGTGAGCCAGCCGTCAGTATTCCGTAGACCATGTAGTACCAGTTGAAGAGGGGGTTCATGATAAACATGAGAGGATACAACCATATCTTGAAACGTTTCAGTTTGGCGCCGAAATACAGCATCAACAGCCAGTTCAGCCCCAGAGACACTGCGATGAAGCCGACTGGTAGATCGTGTGGCTTTGCTGTCGTGGTCAAGAGCGCGATGACCATGATGAAGAACAGGAGCGCCGTGGTTCGAATCGAGTTTTGCATGAATCTTACGAGTATCAAGATGGGATATCTCTTCCACAAGCGCCAGTCCGTCAACATGCAAACTTCATTCGTAATGAAACCAAGGAACCATCGTCGTCTCTGCTTCACAAGCGAGCGATACGTCTGAACCGCCTCTGTCTTGCAGAAGGCAGACGTACACATTTGGATTTGATAACGCTGCCTGGCACCTATCATGAACAGATGGGTAAGCCACCGGTCTTCGCCCAAATGACACTTGGCGTAATCGAACAAGTCGTCACATTCTTCAGCCTTGTCCGCAAAGTAGTATTTAGCCATACGCCTAAAGGCAGAAAACCGAAGCATTGTCAGCGCCCCTGGGAGGCACGTAACAGAACCGCAGCCGGATTCTACAGTGCGTTCAAAAAGCTGGCCATGAATGTATTCCATGTCTTGAAGGAGAGTGATGATGCTGTGCTTCTTCGTGGTCGAAGTAATCACTCCAGTCATGGCCAGCATTTGTCTCGAATTGCCCGGGCTCAATTCCATGTCATAGACAAAATTCTGAATGCAGGCACTGTCTAGCACACAGTCCGAGTCGATAAACAGGATGAAAACGTTGTCATAATGTTTGTTGTACTCTGCATATATGCGGTCAATAAGCTCAAACGTTGATTTCTGACAATGCCTTTTGCCGCCGTGAGGAAATCGAGACACAGTGACCCGTACACTCTTGTAAACGATGTCGATACATGCAGGATAATCGTTTGCGTCCCTTGATATTCCAAGATGTCTTAGTGTGCGTACGTATGACTCATCCACCTCTTCGCTGTCGAAGGACAGAAATAGATGAACGCAGCTGGTTGGGTATTCGCAGTGGACAACAGAATCGATTGCCCCCGTAAGTACCTCAAGCTCTTCGTGGTAACAAGGCATTACCACGACTACTTTCGGAGCCGCATGATCATCGAGTATCCGTTTCATTCTCTTCTTGCGCCCCAGGTGATGTGTGACAAGCTGATAAATACAAAATAGCCAGGGAACCGTCAATAGTATTGCAAAGCTCCAGAAAGCAAACCACTGCAAGAATGACGATAGGAGCACCGGCCAGAGGCTTGATATAGCCTTGGGCAGAGGAAGAGTAACGAGCATGATGGGAAGGAATATAATACTGGACGCTGAAAGTCAGCCAATGTCTTGAGAAATAATAATAGTAAAAGAAATTATAAACAAAGTGAGCAACTGTGAATGACTCAGTTTCTTGGTCACTTGTCTCTTGGGACAGAAAAGGTCTACATGCCGGAGAATAGCGAAAGCAGAGCCAATCAACAGGCAAAGAACACGAATAGACCAATGCTCTGCTTTGACGTATGCTTTGACGAAGCAGTAAACGAAAGCGGCGAACCAAAGCAGCCATTCCAGGCAAGCCATGAACATGACAAATCCAACGATAGCAGTATATATGATCTAAGAACTTAGCACACATGCACTTTTTTTTTTCTCTTCTTTTTTTCCCCCTACACAAAATGATTTGCATCAGAGCGTACTCACATCGTTGATCGGCCATTGCCTGTCGGGAACGGCCATGTTGAAATCTGCGTGAAGCAGCTCCTGGCCTGGTCTGTGAGTTGATAGCAACAGCAGGAGAATTGGCCAGCGGCTGCTCTACTGACACACCTTGACAAGAAATTCAAGCTACGACGAGACAAGAAGAGAGAGAGTAAGAGAGGGGGGTGCAACGGTCTCCAAACTGACTGAATTGCTTCTGTGTTGCCCTACTTGGTCTGGGCCAAGGTTGGGTCTGAGCTCCAGAGCCAGCTCAAAATGAATGGCGTGAAGCAGGATTGGAAAGTGCTGTGGGCTCAATGCCAGCTGGTGATTCAACCGCACGTGCCACATGCGTAATACACGAAGATCCTGCGGTGTTCTTGCCTTCTCCTGAGTCCTGATGTCCTTTTCTTGGGCCGTCTACACTGAGCAAACATTATTGACAGGTACATGGTACTTCCTTTTTGAGCTTACTGTAAGTACCTATATACGAGTATTGCTATTCGTGCGGCCGAAAATTGCTATTCGTGCGGCCGCCCCACTTTTGCCCCACCTGCCCCACTCGTCCCCCACCCAGTTTTATAGCCAGCAGCTGAAAATTTTGTATTGCACGCCCTCTGCTAGGTAGCTCTACTAAATTTACCTGCATTTATATAGGATAGAATGTTATTGTAAGAATTATTAAGTAAAATCTACTAAATCTCTTGCTTTATACCGTCCCTAGTATCTTCTTTTTTCTCTTTATCTCTTTTTTTCTCTTCTATAAAGTAAATTTATTATTAATAATGCTATAAGTACCTTTTTTATTATTAGTAATACTGCTCTTTTTATATTCTTTATTATTATTATTATTATATTAATTTTTATATAAAATTTATAATATTTAATAATATAGAGCTGCTATAGCTAGGTAGCGAAATTCCTAAGCTTTTATTATTTTAATACTTTGCCTCCTTTACTAAGCTTTATTTCTTTTTATAGGCATATAGCTATAAAAATAGATTTACTTTTATTAAGGCCTTTATAAGTAAATATATTATAATCTCTAGTAAAAGAAATTTATACTATAGCTCCCTTCTTTATAACTAAGCCCTAAGTTATAAGAGTATATTAACTAGAATTTAATAAGCTTATATAATAAAATCTAATTACCTTTTTAAGATTAAGGTAATAGCTACTAAGGAAATATTAAACTAAATATAGATATATACTATAGTTAATAGTTATTATAATTATCCTTACTCTTTATAAGCCTTTAGTTATATAATTTATTACTGCCTAATAGAAGGTTAAAAGCTTTAGATTATAAAGCTTTCTAACCTATAAGCTCTTTTTATATATAAGGTTAGTAAAATAATTTAATAAAGAAGTAATATATATAAAGATATCTTTATAGTAAAGGATATTTATAATGCTTACTAAAATATATATATTAGTAAATTAGATAGCCTTACTTTTATATAGTATTTTATTAAATTTCTTTAAGAAAAATCCCTTTCTTATAAGGTTAATTATAATAAAGAAGGTTAGCTTATATTTATTATATAAACCTACCTTAAATATATAGAAAAATAGAAGACTTTTCTATAAGTTTTTAGTATAGATAATACTTATAAGACTAACTGCTATAGCCTTTATTTATTAGAGGTTATTACTATTACTAACTAAAAGTCTATAATAAATATTACTTTTAGCTTTTTATTCTCTAAGAAAGAAGAAGTATACTATTAAATACTAAATATATTAAATAACTTTTAAAAAGAGCATTAAGTCTATATACTAGATATTATTATTATAAATATAGAGATAGCACTAAAAAACGCCTTAAATATTATTTTTCTCTTAAGCTAGTAGTAGCTTTACTAGTAGTATATATAAAAGAATATTTATAGCTACATTCTTAGCGCTTAGAATAATGCTACTACTACTAAAGACCCCCCTTTATTTAATAATACTAAAAAGAAGCTAGCTAAGGCATTTAATTAGTCTACTAAAGGTATATATTTTATATATAAGTTACTAGCTTTTATAACTATAAAGTAAGAGTTTAAGAGCATTTAGGTATATATTAAAGAGATATATAATATACACTAAAATCTAATCTTAACTTATATAGTAGAGACTTATTTACTATAAAGGTAATAATAGGTAAATTACTTTATTAATTACTTCTATAATTTTAGTAAGTTATTAAATAGTTTTATAGAAGTCTTTTATAAAGATATTAAGTTCTATATATTATTAGGTAAAGGTTATTTTCTTATTATTATAAAAGGAATTAAATAAATAAATATAAAAAAACTTTATAATTATAATTATAAAGCTAGAGTTAATAAGCGTAGGTAATATTAAAAATATATTAGCTTAGCTTAGCTTAGTGTGCTTTATATATAAATTTTCTATTATACTATTAAACTCTTAGTTAAAGAGTATTAATTTACTAAAGCTTATTACTTAGGAAAATAAGCCTTCCCTTCCTATAATAGTTCTTATACCTTTTTATAATAATTTGCCTTATCTTATGCCTATATAATATTAAAGAGGCTTTAATATAAGGAATCCTTAACTAAAGACTTTATTTACCCTTACTAGTAGCTTTATAAATTCTTAGTAAGCTTTTAATCCCCTTATTACTATATTTTCTAAAGAAAGCTATTTTATTAGTATATATAGAACCTTAATAAGTAAATTTAATAAATTTATAACCCTATAATTATTAGTAGAGCTTAAACTATAAAGAATAAAAAAAATACCTTATTATAAGCTCTATAACCCCTATAGCTGCTATAATTATAGAGGCCTTATGTTACGTGCTGGATGTCACACGTAAATAGGGGGTACTCACACAATAGGTGTGGTACGTTATGAAGGTCATAAAGAGAGAACACTTAAGTCATAGATAGGTGGTTAAGTGTATGTATAGTTAAAGTTATTGTTCTCTAGGCTAAATGCAGCGGAACCCTCCTTTATAAGGTGGGTTCTGCCTCTAGGGGTAGACTATAATAGGTCCCCCCTTTATAGAAAAAAAGGTAGTTTATTCTAAGCTAAAGCAAATAAATAAATAAAGGAAAGGAAGAAATTATTATAGGATTCTATATATAAAAGGGTTATAGACTAACCTATAGGAGCTATATATAAAAGTAAAAGATAAAACAAAACTAAGCAGACTATTATATAACTTATAGACTAAAATAATATTTATAGTAAAAATCCTAAAATAGTTACTATAATTCTGTAGTATTTAGCATGCCTATGCCTTTCCTATTCTTATTAGTTATTCTTATTATTAGTGGATATATTATTATTAGTAGAATCCTCTACTTCCTTATTAGAGTTATTAGTAAATATACTAGTATTATTAGGCTCCCTAGACCCCTTGCTATTAGATTTGCTAGAGTCCTTGCTATTAGCCCCTATATTATTCTAAGGGTTATTAAGATCTATAATGTAATTCTAATGTCTTATTATAAAGTAGATATCCTTTGCTAGGGTATATTATACTATAGGGGTTATAAGGATTCTTTTAAAAACTTCCTATCTATAGTAATTAAATATAGTGTTAAGGGTATAGATATTAAGGTTTATTACTATATTTACAGCCTTTTTTTAATATTAGGTTACTCTTAGGTTATTATAAAGCTATACTATTTCTATATTAAGGTTCTATTTCTCTTAGTAGGAAGCTACACTATACTAGCTCTTTTAGGTTTTATTAGTATAAACCTTATACTTTATTTTATTAGTTATTACTATAATATAAGTAGTAAGTATTAGGAGGAGTTTAGCACTCTTATAGAAGGCTTTATAGTATAAGTTAGTAAGGTAGAAGTAATATCTAATAAAGACGCTACTATAGTCTTTTACTTTCTTAAAGTAAGTAAGGGCATTATATTAAGCAGTAGAGTTATAATAGGTTTTAGTAAGGTAAATAAAGAAATTAATAAGCTACTAAGCCCTAGAGATACTAAAGAGGGCTATTTCCTTCTAAAGGTTTATTATATCCTTAATACTACTACTAATATAAACCTAAAGGTCCTACTAAGTAAATATTTTATTAATATAGAAGGTAATAGTTAGAGGGAGCTAAATAAAAGCTTCTATACTAAGCTCTATAGTATATTAAATAAAAGCTATATTTAATTTTAGCTAGCTATAGGCTAGTAAAAGGCAGTGCAGTCTATAGATCTTATAAAGTAGGAAGGTTTTATAGAAACTACCTTTAATAAGGTCTCTAGAGGTTATAATATAGTATAGTTTAAAAATAGTAGCTTTTACTATTTATAGTTAGTAGACTATAGTATTAGTATTATAGTAGGCCTTAAAATATAAGTTACCTAGCTTAGTAAGGAGTTTAAGAGTATACTTATAGTCTTTAGTAATTTCCTTATTTATTTATAAAGTCTTTTAGGGGGGAGTAAGTATAGTATAACTTACTATACTAGGTTTAGTCCCCTAATACTAGAGAAAGCTTATATAGTTATATAAGAAATAGTAGTTTTATATAGAAGAAAGTAGCTACTATAAAAGGGATAATAAAATATATAGTAATGTATAAGAGAGGCTAATAATAGTAATAAGGAAAGAGGTAGGAGCAACTTATAATAAGAGGGCATTAATATTGTTAAAAGCAAGGGAAAATGTAAAAGGGTTGTAGTAAGGTAAGTTTTTATATTGTTTAGTGTATGCTAGGGTAGCTAGGCTATAGCCTTAGGCAAATAAATATAGTGGCCTTAAGATATTAGGGTTTTCTATAACTTAAGGCATATATTAGCGTTAGGGAGGTTTCCTATACCTATTAAGATATAGTTTTTATATAGCTTAGGTTAAGAATATATACATGCCTTATTTATATATAATATAAGCTAGGTATAGGTAGGATCCTATAGGGATTATGTGTTTATAGCAATAGTTATTCTAAAAATTAATATAGCTTACTAAATTATAGTGCACCCTACTAAATCCACCCCTTTTATAGCAAATACTTTATATAAAAACACTTAAACTTAGTAATATTTTAAGTAATACCACTTAAATTCTTCTTTAGAAAACACTACTAACTAGTAGGAGTAGGAAATAGTAAGTAGCTAGTATAAGCTACTAAATAAATTATTAAAGTCCCCCTTTTTTAGTATAGCCTTTAGCCTAGTAGAGAATAGTTACCCTTTAGTAATAAGCAGCTAGCGCTTATAGTGCATAGAATATATATAGTACTAGGGAGTTAGGGAATCCTCCCTACTACGCTTAAAGGAAGACATTAAAGTTATTATTTTAAGGGTGTTTGCCTTTAATATAATTAGGGTGTATATAACTAAAGCTACTAAGGTCTTAATGGTTTTTACCTTAGTTTAAAGTGTTTTAATAGAGTTTTTAATAGTAGAAATTAAGGTAGCTATAGTGGCTTTACTCTTCTTTAGTGTAGTAAGGCAGAATTCTATATTTTTAATGCCTTTTACTATAGGTATATTCTTAGTAGCTTTCTTAATTTTAGTATTAACTATCCCTAAAGCCTTATTTTTTATAATATTATAAACCTCTATAAGGCCTTTAAGGCTAATATAATATATTTTAAGTTATTCCCTATAGTTTATTATAGTAGACTTAAGGGCTTTTATAGCTGCTTCTAAAGCAGTAATATAGGTAAGAACATTCTCCTATATACTAGCAAGCTATATAAATATAGTGGTAGTGGTTTTAGCATTAAGCTTATAGATTTTTATAAGGTAAGATTTACTAATAATTGCTAGGAGGCTATTAAGGGTACTATTTAGATAGCTAAAGGTATTGCTTATATATTTAGTAATAATAATAGCTTTAGAAGGGAGCTAGTAAGTTTAGAAGCAGTTTTTATAACTACTCCCTTCTTTCTAAACAGTAATAATAGTTTATAGGGTATTATAAGCTATATAAATAATAGGGATTTCTAATTTACCTTTAGCATAGGCCTTATTACCCTTTATAGTAGCCGCTGTAGCCTTATGGTTCTAAGTATTAAGCCCCTTAAAGATATTAATATAGTAACCTATAACCACTAGGTATAAATTATAGAGAGGGTTATCTTCCTCTATGCTAAATCTATTATAGCTAATCTTAGCGCTAGCTATAGCAAACTCTATACTATAGATATAGACAGCATTTATAAGGCCCTAATTCTTTTTTTTAAGTGCTTAGTTATTATAATAGCGCTATTTAGTGTAGTCCTTATTAAGGTTAACTTTAAATAGAAAGGTAAATTTATTTACTTTATTATAGAGTATATATATTCTACCATTAGCCCTTGTAAATTAGTATAAATACTAGTGTATCTAGCTATTAGAGATATATTTAGCTACCTTATTAGTAGTAGTTATAGGACCTAGGCCTACTAAAGCCCCTTCCTTAATATTACTAGCATTATTATTATTCCTATTAAAATCTATATTCTTTAAGTTAGAAAGCCCCTCCTTATTATTATTAGGGGCGTTAATAGTTAGGGTAGTGTAAGCTATACCTATATTCTTACTATTACCTATAGAGAACGCATTATTCTAGGCAGTAGGAGCTTCCTCTAGCTAGTTAGTTAGGATATTAGTGTTCTAAAGGCAAGGGTTAAAATTAAGTCCTAGTAGGTTAGCTAGGTTAATACTATAGCTAGCTATACTATTTTTAAGTTCTATTACTAAATACTTAAAGAGACTAGTTAAAAGCTATAAGTAAGGGCTTAGTTTAATTAGGGCTTTAGTATAAGAAATAGGGGTAAAATCTAGGGTATTACTATATACTTCCTACTATAATGTTATCTACTTACGCTACTACTAGCTGCTAGTATAGTAATTATTAAAAATAGCGCTAATAGCTTTAAGCATATAGATTTAGTAAATAGCTAAGGAATAGAAATTCTATAAGAAAAGGGGCAAAGGGTATATAAATAGTAGTAGGGAAATTTTATAATAATAGTGTAAATAACTATAGCATTATAATATATAGCTATAAAAAAAATATAGAAAGTAGTAAGGAAAGAAAAGCAAAGAAAAAGAGGAAAGTAAAAAGGTTAAAGAAAGTATAGAAAGTAAAGGTTTTTTATATGCCTTAATAGGGCTATAAAAGTGAGCTTAAGGTAAGCTTTTATAGTATGTAGGGAGTTAGGAAATAATTAATATTTTCTACTAATAAGAATTTCCCTATATATATTTATAAAATTAAATGCAGAACTAGCTTAACTAGAATATTTATTAATTAGGAGGCACTATAAGACCTTTCTTATAGTATTCCTTATCCTAATTAATAATATTCTTAGTAAGGTACTTATTAACTATCTTAGCAGTATTAATACATATCTCTTCCTTAGAAATCTACTAATTATCTTTAGTAGAGTATCCTTTCTAGCAAATTAGGAAATTAATATAAGGCTTCTTACCCCTTTTTTAAAAGAATTATATATAATAATTCTAAATTCTCTTAATTTCCTAATAGTCTACCTTACCTAAACTAGTTAAATCTACTAAGGGTAGCACTAATTTAGCTCTTTTAAAAGGATTCTTACTTTATTATAGTTTCTAGATATAAGCTATAAAAACTATAGAATAAACCTATAAAGTTAGTAGGAAATTAAGGCAAAAGAAAAGGGGAGAGATTTGCTTTAAAACCTTATATAGCCTAGTATACTAGGGAGACTACTTTTTTTTAAGCTTACTTAGAAGCTTATAGCCTAAGTAAAGTCTAAGGTATACTATATCTTTAATGCTAATATTTACTAGGTTATACTTAGAATTATATTAGATTTTTATAAGTGCTACTGCTATTATAATAATATACTTAGCTTCCCTTTAGTATAGCTTCTAAAGCACTAAGAGGTTAGTATTCTCTAGGTTAGTAATAAATTTATTTAAATCTTAAAAAAGGTCCACTATTATAAGTAGCTTATAACTAAGTATAAGCTTATTAGGTAAATAGTTAATAGAAGCTATAGCTATATTATTAAGGTAATGCTAGAGCGCTAGGAGTATTAAAGGCTAGGGGGTATCTAGATCTATTATAGTGTAATACTATATAGCAATAATTACTATTTAGTTTTTATGCTCTACTACCTTATTAGTCTATAGGTAATATACTATAGCTATAAGGAATTTTACTTCTAGCTTATAAAATAAAGCAGTTTAGAGTTTAAAGATAAATTTTAGGTCCCTATTACTAATAATTTCTTATAAAAGACCCTAATTAGTAAGGTAAAGCCCTTTAAGGAGGAGTTTAGCTTAAATTTCTACTAAATACTCCTTATAACTAGGGATAAGAATAGTTTTCTTACTAAAAAGGCAGTTAATAAGGTAGAGTAAGTTATAAGTAGTGAATTCCTTTACTGCCTATATAGTGTTTAAAGAGCTAACCTTTAGTATATTTATAATAAAGTCTAGAGAGATACTATAGAAAGGTATAGGCTTAGTTTAAAGAGGTCTTATCTCTCCTAAAGCTTATAATTAAAGGACTGCATTTTCCCTATAAATACTATAGTATACTATATAAGTATATATTTAGCTACTTATCTATAAGAAGCATATAGCAGAGAGCTCCTCTATTATTCTCCCTACGCTAAAGTAGTAAGTATTATTATAAGTTAGTTAAAGCAGAGTTTTTATATAGTTTTAAGGGATATAGAGTTAGCATAGTTCCTCTAAATTATAGTAGTAGAGAAGTCTATTATCTTAAAGGTTCTAGCTATATAGGGGAATTTATAGCTAATTCTAATTAGCTTAGCGCTGCTTCTCTCTATATATAGTAATACCCTTAATAATTTAGCTATACTTTATATTATACTAATACCCTACTATAATAGAATCCTTTAGATCCTTATTTATAATTGCAGCAGCTATAGATTTTTCTCTAAAGTATATATAAGTATTAAGTTTATTAAATTTACTATAGTTTACTGCTTTCTAGTAGCTAATATTTATAGGTAATTAAGAGAGAGCATTAGGTACTATATTTAATATGCTAGGAATGTAAATAATATAGATTTTAAACTATAAGAGGTAATTTATAATTTTAGCTAGCTTAAGGTTAGCTTTATTAAGATTTATTATTATAAGTAAGGTATACTAAATAATACCCTTTACTAGTAAGTAATTAGTAATAATATTTATAGCTAATAAGTTAAATTAGGCTATTCTTCTTAGCTTCCTTATTCCCTATATAATAGCAGCAACCTCTGCTTTTATTAAGCTATACCTCTTCTTAATAGCTAAGGTTAGTTAGAAGAGGAATAAAATAGGGTAAAGCTTATTACTGCTAATATCCTTACTAGGGATACTAATACTATTCTAATTAATAGCTAATTAGAAGGCATATAGGCTAAAGCCCTCTTTATATATATTAACCTTAAAGAAGAGGGGTCTCTTAGGGTTATAGTGCTAGAGTAGGATTTTAGTGTATAAGAGTTCTTAAATTAATTTAAAAAATGTAATTTCCTACTCTAATAGTGTAAAATTTACCTATTAGGCTATGTGCTTCTATGCCTATTTAAATAACCTAATAGGGAGCTTGTTTCTTTTATAAAGATTATAAAGGATTTTAGTCTTTCTATTTTATAGAGGTTTAATATATAAATTAAACTAGGGAACCCCTATATAGAGGAAGCTAGCTATGCTAATAAAGGTTTTAAGAGTTAAGAGCGTAGTAGGCATCTAGAGGTTCTTAAAGGCCTTAATATAGTTACTAGTATTAGTAATACCCTTTGCGTTTATAATAAAACCTAAAAGCTAGATTAAGGGATAGCTAATAAATGACTTCTTAGCTATAATGTGTAGGCAGTACTTCTTAAGAATTTAGAAAATAATCTTAAGGTAAGCTAAGTATTCTTTAAAAATATTAGAGAAAATTACAATATTATTAATGTATACTTGCATAAAGGCTTAATACTTATAGAATTGCTTATTTATAAAACGCTAAGTATACGCTAGGGAATTCTTATATCCCTATATTATAATGTAGAATACCTTAATTTCTCTCTTAGAGATTATTACTATTTTATTATAATGCTTACGCTACACTAGAAGTTAGTTAAAGAAACTAAAAGCATTTAGGAGGGATATTTAATACTTTTCTTATATATTCTTTATAATATTACCTTAGTTAGGCAAAGGGTATATATTTAGAATAGTAATGCTATTTATAGGCCTTATATTAATTACCGCTCTTCCTTTATATTCTTTTCTAGTGTTGCACTAAATAAGAAAACTAGGGTATAGGCATAGTGCTTTCTTACTTACTCTAAGGTAGAATACCTTACCTACCTTATGCTTTTTATTAAAGATTTTGTAGAATTTCTTAAAATCTTTCTTACTTAAGTAGTATACTTATAAGGGTTTTAGCTAATTTTACTATTTATTAATAAAATTAATATATATCTATTCCTCCTTAGGTATTAGCACCACCCCTTAGTTGTAGTAAATATTATATTTATTAGTAAGTTTAATAAGTTTTTCTATAGTAGTGGGGTTAAGATTTATAATCTTAACGCTAAACTTATTTATAATAAATAGCATGTTATTTAGGTATATAATGCTATATAAAGAAACGCTACTATTAACTACCTTTAGGTTAAGGTTATTAGTATTTCCTTTAATATTTTCTTTAGCTTTAGGAGGAAGAATATCCTTTAGAATTACTAGCTTTTTATAGCCTTTAGGAATATTAATATCTTAACTGTAAAAGGTAGAAAAATTCTTAATATTATTTATAGTAAAGTGGGAATCTATAGAGTTTAGTTTATAGAGGTTTCCTAGCCTTTAGTTAGGCTTAATGTGGATTAGGAGATCTATAAAGTTATAGATTAGTAAGTATTTAGCCTGCTTATAATTTATAATACTATTAAAAATTTAGTAGTTTTTTAAGATAAAGTAATAAATACTTATTACCTTATATACTATATAGTCCTTCTAGAAGACTGGCATAACTTTTAAGCTATATAGTAGTATAGTAATGTAGTGTATTGTAATAACCCTCCTAGTTAGAACTATATTAGTAGGGTAGAAAATGTAGCTAGGTATAGTTATATTATATATAGATTGGAAAATAACCCTAGGGTTAATAAAGTTAATTTTAATGCTATAATTGTGTATAAAATCTATACTAATTAATAATTTTAGTGTGAGTTTCTTTATTATATTAGTAGTTATAGTAAAGTAGCTAGATACTAACTTTCCTTTAGCTTTTCTTTTAATATAAAAGTTAAAGGTAGTGGTTTTTATAATATAAAAGGAGGAATTTATATTATTTATAGGTTTAGGCTTTTAGGTTCCCTATTAAACATTATACCTATTTTATTAAAGCTACTTCTTATTAACTAATATTAATAAAGTTTCTATATTAAGGTAGATTTTATAGTCCTGCCTTTAGTTATTAAAGCAAAGGTTAACCTTAAGATAGGTAGTTGCCTTTCTTTTTCTAGTGATTTCTAATTAATATAGCCTTGCTATAGCTTTAATAACCTAACTATTAGTTAGTTCTCTAAATGCTATAATTTTCTTATAGCGTAAGTTAAGGGGGAGTGTTAGCTCCCTAGTGTAGAAAGTATCTATAAAGTTAGATTTATTTTTATTTAAGTTGCTTTTAATAATGCCTTCCTTAATTATATAGTATTTTAATAAGGTAAGGTAGGATTCCTTAGCTTCTGCGTTAGAGTTATCTACTATAACTATATAGTTTGCGCTGTTGCTGTCCCTAGGTGCCTATTTTCTATAGAAATAAGGTTTATAGCTTTAATAGTTATACTAGGGGCGCCTAAAGGATTTATAATAGTAAGGCTTAGCCTTCTTTTACTACTTAGGGGTGTCTGCCTCCCTAGCATTAGGGGTAGGAGTAGGTGTATTCCCCTTAGAGTCCTTAGGGGACTACTATAGAGCCTCTTTATAATTCTTATAAGAGTAACTGTAATTAGGCTAGAAAGGGTATAATTAGCTTTATAGTTAGTAGTTTCTACTATTATACCTATCTTTAGCATTATAGTATTGCTTATAGCTTTATAAGTATTAGCGGTAACTACTTTATTAATATTAAGGTAGGCTATAACTACTATTATAGTAGCTATTATAATAGAGTAGTTTATTTTAGTAGGCTTTTACTATAAAATAAGGGGTATTTTTATTTATTAAGTTTAAGTTTTTTATAAGGAGGTAAGCTAAAGCCTAGACCTTACTCTTCTTAGTTTTATAGTAGGTTTTATTGCTTAGAATAAAGTCTCTTAGGTCTTGCCTCTTACCTTTTACTAAATTAATATATGTATTTTAATAGTTAGATTCTACTAGTTAAGAATAGATTTAGTGGAGTTTTATATAAAGCTTATAGTAGAGGCAGGTAAGAAGCTAAAGATTAGTGGATTCTCTATTAGCTTTAGTGTAGAAGAAAATCTTTACTATAAATTCTTATAGAGATATTTTAGATAATATATTATCTCTAGTAAATTTAGCTTAGTTAAGCTAGGCTATAGCGTCTTAAATTTTAATGCTAAATTCCTTCTTAACTATAGTAAAAACTAACTCTAAATTATAGAATATTATAGCTCTTTTCTTATTATTAAGGTGCTAGTAATACTATATATAAGTAGTACTATAAAAGAGATACTACACTTAGTGCTTAATCTGCTTTTAGTAGCTAATACTAGTATAACTATAGTAGTCTTTAACTACCTAGATTTAGAGGTCTATATTAGTAAATATAGTGGATTTGCCTTTATATTTAATAGCTTTACTATTAATTTTATTTAAATCCATTTTAGGGTTAAGGTATTTAATATCTCTAAGCTTTTAAGAGGGTTTTACTAATTAGTTAGAGGTTACTAAGATGTAAGTAGTGTAATCTTTATAAGAATACTTCTCTTTAGGGCGCTATTCTATTAGTGTAAATAATAGCTTCTAAGTGTATATAGTATTCCTAAGAGACAGCTTCTTATAGGGAGGGAGATTATATAAAGTCTTATAATACTTACTATTAGCTAGCTACCCTTTAAATTAAGCGGTTTTAGTATATTAGCTATTAAAAGCTACTAAATAGAATAGTTATACTTACTATATACCTATAGTTTTAAAGAATGCTATAAGGCATTGTATATTTAAGGTTAAAACCTATTTAAAGGGAAATAAAAGGTATTAAGCTAGTTTTATAACTTACTAGTAGGATTTTGCTAGCTTAAATAAGTTTAGGGCTGCTATTATATAGGTAACTATATTGTTAATTTCCCTAGCATTATTATAGCGGATTTTGTTAAAGATAGCCTCCTACTAATTATATATATTAGTAAGAAATTATCTAAATTTATTATTTATATTAGGTTTATGCTAATACCCCTAAGCCTTTATTATTTTAAAAGAAGGCATACATTCTATATAATTTCTAGGAGAGGGGGAACTTGCTTTATTTTAGTTAATTTCTATAAGATTTAAAGGAG
Source organism: Claviceps lovelessii (assembly GCA_018360185.1). NCBI lineage: Eukaryota > Fungi > Ascomycota > Sordariomycetes > Hypocreales > Clavicipitaceae > Claviceps > Claviceps lovelessii. The sequence goes on from SRPU01000091.1 coordinate 33,137, forward strand.
CTTCTAGGAAGGTAGCTAGCGTACTATAAGTTAGATAAAAGTAGGTTCTTAATTTTAGAATAGTTTTTTAGTAGAAACTAGCACTAATATAGTCTCCTTTTTATAAAAAGGCATTGTTTTTCTTAATATAAAATAAGATATTTAGGGTCTCTAAAGGTCCCTTAATTCCTATACTTAAGGATTCCTCTATTAAGGTATCTTTAGAAATATTATATATTACTATATTACTAGTGTTTTCTAAGCGTTTTAGGCTGTTTTTTAGTGTAGTGCTTTTAATCTCTAATGCTAGGTTTACTCTTTTAAAAAGGCATTTAAGCTTAGCTCTATAGATAATGCCTTTTACTATTTTTTACTTAGTATTAATAGTTATAAAATCTATAGGGTTTTAATGAATTAGTCTTTTAATAATAAGGGGCTTTAGGTATATTTAGAGGTTGCTATTAATATGTTAATATTTAGCAAGAGTTTAAAGGTTTTTAATATTCTCTTATAATAGGAAGGGTTTTTTTCTATTCTTAATATTAGGAAAATCTTAGTAAAAAGCTTAGAAATAGTGTATTTGCTATAGCTAGTTTTTAGTAATAGAACTAGTGATTAGAGAATTTAGACTAATGGGTAAAAGTCGCTAGTTTTCTCTAGTTATTAATATAAGGCTTATAGTTTTTATTAATAAGTCTTATGTAGTAAATAGGTATATAAAAGAAATAGTAATTACTACTACTTATTATATGCTAGATATTACACGTAAATAGGGGGTACTTATATAATAGGTATAGTATATTATAAAGGTTATAAAGAGAGAACACTTAAGTCATAGATAGGTAGTTAAGTGCATATATAGTTAAAGTTGTTGTTCTCTAGGCTAGATGCGGCGGAACCCTCCTTTATGAGGTGGGTTCCGCCTCTGGGGGCAGACCGTAACACCTTAACCTTAAGAATTAGGATTATCTTAATTAATATAAATTTTATAGATAACTTAGTTATAAGGGCCTTAATTATAAAGGCCTCTATTATTACAGCCACTATAACCCTTATAGCTTAGCTAGTCTTATAGTATAAGGCACCTTAATTTAAGTATCTAATAAAGCCTTTTATAGTTTAAGGTTAGAATAGCTGCTATAATATAATAATAGTAGCGAGCTAAGAAAAATACAGCCTGCTATTTAAATTAAAGTAATAATAATATAGTAAATAGAATATAGAATTATTAGGAACCTAGCACTTTCTCTTCTTCTAGCGTTAAAGAGGTTATTCTAGCAATGCAGCTAGTAATGTAGCTAATTTAACTGTATTGGCAGGCTCCTTAGCAGCTACGGAATAATTAGTTAGCCTAGAAAAAATATATATACTTTTAAAAAAAACACTGGAAAATGCGTTTTTAAGCGAATTCGCTAGGCGCTATAGTCAGAATTCTAGTATATTTATGCCTTAATTGATTTCCCTAATAATTCTAAAGGATCCATGCGCTGTGGTGTGAAATAGCAGGGGGGGTCTGGGAAAAAAGTGGTTAATCCGAAAGCAGCTAGTAGGGTGGGGTCGCCGCACGAATAGCAATTTTCGGCCGCACGAATAGCAATACTCCTATATACCTACCTAGGTACTGAGCACCCACAGTTATTGACACACACATACGGATGACTGCAAATGATTGGCGCCTCATTAGTTGGCCCTCAGTCACCACAACGAGTCTACAGCTCAACTGAGGTTTTTCGAGTGAACTGACCTGAGGTGAGGTGGGGCGCCGACCTCAACTGAGGTTGTGGTGGGTCCTATCGATAAGATCTATAGCTTCTATTGGCTAGAAACTCAATATCGAATTCCACAAGACTAACCCTAACTCTAGCCCTAACACCTAACCCTAAGCTAACCCTAAGCCCTAAAAAACCAA
>SRPU01000092.1:0-35019 GCA_018360185.1 Claviceps lovelessii
TATAAATAAATAAATTATAGGCAAAATACTATAATTAAAAACATTAGGAGATAATTTTTAAAAAAGGAGAATTTATACTCTTAAGTATAAAAAACTTATAATTTAAAGAAGAAAAATAGAAATTACTTTTAAAATTTATTAACCTATTTTAAATTCTAAATAGAATTAGAAAGCAGGTGTATAGATTAGTATTACTAAATTAATTATTTTAAATACATAATGTATTCTACGTTAGTTTACTTAAGAAATAGACCTTTAAAAATAAAGAAAAAGAATAAAATTTATCTATTTCTAATCTAAATAATAATTCTAAAGAATAGGAGGTTAACTAAATTAAATTACATTATTTTCTCTAAAAGAAATTATATTACCTAGTTAAATAAAAGGGATAGCCCTCTAAATATAATTAGTGGTTAGAAGCTATAGTATTATAAAATACTAGTAGTTTACTAAATAAATATTATATAATATTAACTAAATCTAAGAAGAGTAGGATTTATAAGGGTCCTTAAAAACGCAGTAGACTACGAAAAACATTCCTTAGAATAACTTTAGATAAATCTTATAAAAATTAATAACTATTTATACTAACTAATATTTATTTATTATTATTTCTACTAAATTTATTCCTATTTTTTTATATAAAAAAAAACCTATTAAATAATTACCTATTTATTTTACTTTAATTATAAAAAATTCTTAATTCTTTAATTTACTAAAGTTTTAGTAAAGATTCCTTTAAAAGTTATATTAAAATTAATATTTTCTATATCCTTATTAAAAGTAGCTATTAATTTAATAAAAATTAAGACTATTATTCTATATATTTATAAATAACAATTAGTGCTAGCTAAATATAGCATCTATTTACGCTAAAATTCGGCTTAATCTTCGCTTAACTATTCTACCTAAATTAGTTAAGAATTAAAAGGGGAAGGAAAACTTATAATTTTTTTAAGTATTATAAACAAATTTTTGCAGACCGATTAAGCAGCGGTTACTTTATTGTTATATTTATTAATATTTGCCTATAATTCTACTTTAAATTAGGATTATAAAAAAAAAAAAAACATTTTTCTAATTCCTTACCTCTAACTATTTCTAGTTAAAGCGGAACTATTATTACAGTAATAATCTAGAACAAACTGCATAAATAAGGAAAAAAGATTATAGAAATACTCCTATATTTTTTATCCTAACAACATAAATTCATTACTAGCAGAATACATTAAATTATTTATAAATTTACACGCTTTAACAAAATTATTGCAATATACTAATAGCAATTAGGGTATCTAAGCAAATTATTAGGAAATTATTAATAAAATTTAATGCTAATACTTATATTATAGCAAAAAGTTATACCTAAAGTGCAATAATAATATTTTATACTATTAGGAATGTCTTTATAAGTAGAAAAAAGGGAGGCAAATTACTCCTCCTTTACTGCAATTTCTAAACTAGTTAGTGTTATTTTTAGATACTAAATGTATTCTTTAGCTTAAATAGTAATAGTAGTATTTTCTAGCATAGTTCTAGCCTAATTCTATATAAATTTACTTAATTCTATATAAATAGGCATAGGAGTTATAATTAAATATAACTCCTTTTCTTTTTTTAGGGTTATAAAAATAACCTAAATCCCTAAGGATTTAGACATAAAATTACTAAGGCAGATCTTTTTAATAGCTTTTTTAGCTAATTTCTTTAGCTCCTTCTATTTCTTCTCTTTACGCTTTAGAGTGTAATAGTAAGTGTAAGAAAGTAAGAAACTTAATTTATTATTTAATTTAATAGTAAATATTCTATCCCTTAGAGTAGAATATATAAATAAAGAAAAAAGTCTTTAATTTAAACTAGAATTAGTACTAGCCTAAAATATAGAATTGCATTATATTTTAGCCTAATATTCTAACGTAGGTTAGCTAATAAAACTAGTATTAAATATAGGATTAAATATAATTAAATAATAAACTAATTAAGATAATAAATATAAGAATATACTCTAAATAGGGGTAAAATTAAAATATACCTAATTTATAGGGTTCTTAAGGAAATTAAATTTTTAATAATTTAGTTCTATTTAATTAATTAATCTTCTTAATTTCTATTATAATTCTATAATAACCTACTAAATTACCTAATAATTTTAGGTTTAAGACCTTCTAGGTTCTATCCTTTAAGGGTTTAACACTAAATTCTAGTATTATAAGAGGTCTCTTAGATAATTCTAATATTATTAAATAAATTAGGTATAAATAGAAAAAATCCTACAAAATATATTAGAAATTAGAAAATAATTAATAAGGGAATAAGGGGTATAAAGAAAAAGGAAAACGCTAAAAAATAGAAATCTTTTACCCTACTAAATAATGCCTATTAGGTCTATAATTATACACTAAATTAATATATATTACTAGTCCTAAAATAGAAATAAAAATAAATAAAAATAAGGGCTAATTATAAAATATATTAGGTAAATATTATTATAAGGGGGGAATAATTATTATGCCTAATTTAGTAATAGAGGGAATTAAACCTAATTATTACATTTATTAGTCTACCTTACGCTAACGATTCTATACCTAATTAGAGATAATTAGTTATTAGAATAAGCTAAATATCTACGCATTAGTAGTGTGTTATAAAATAAGGATACTATAGAATAAGGGGATATTCTTTAGGGATTTAATAGGGAATTACCTCTAAGGGAAAGAAAAGAAGGACAAGTCTTAGCTTAAATACACAACTAGTCCTACCATTAAATGCATATAGATTCCTACTATATTCGTCCTACCTAATCGCCCCTGATTCCTAAGCGACTAGCTTAACAATTAAATACTTAAAAATAGTTATTACTACCTTTAAAGCTATATTATAAGCCTTTATTAAAACTATATTAGCTATAGCTTTAATTAACCTTAACCTAAACTATTATTTACTTTACTTTTATTATTAAATTAAAGCTAATAATATAGCTAATTAAATTTATAATATATATATTATAATAATAGCCTAACTTTATTAAAAATTAATATACTATAAATATAAATACCCTTTAAATTCTAATAATTACCTAAACTATATATTATTTTTAAACTAGCTTTATAATTATTCTTTAAAACTATTTTTAATGAAAGTACTTAGTTTAAAGCAAAAGAATTATTAATATAAAAAGAAGGCTACTATATAAGTATACTAAATATAGGTTAAATATATAATAATAAAGCTTAACTTTAACTTTACCTTTATTATTAAAATAATATATATTTACTTTAGCTTTATTAAATATAAATTTATAGTATTTATTTAAATATATATAAAATAAATTAAGCTTAATATCTTTTTTTATAATTACTATATTCTTAAGGTAAATTTATTAATATATAGCTATTAAATTAATAATAAAAACTATTACTATATTTTACTTTTTTATAAAAATTTTAACTATTTTTACTTTATAAATATAGGTATATTACTAATATATAACTAATATAAGGTTAGAAAGGCCCTTAAAAAAATAAACTAGCTACTATACTTATAAAATAGCTTGTTTTAATTAAGTATATCCCTTACTTTAGGCTTATTTATATTTTATAATAATAATAAACTAAGAATATTAAGAATTTAGTATAATAAAGCACTTAATATAGTATAAAGGTAGGAATAATAAAAGGCTATAAAAGCATTATAGTTAGTATAAAATAATTTAATATATAAATTATATTAAATAAAAATTAATAAATAATAGCTAAAATAAAATATTATAAATATAGTATACCTATACTAGCCCTAGCCCTACTTCTCCTTAGCCTCTTTATTAACCTCCCCCTTCCCTTTCTTATTCTTTATTATCTCCTTCTCTCTTTTCTTTTTAGTATAGCCTTATATTATAACTAAGCTAAGCCTATAGATTTTTTATAAAATATTATTATACTCTTTTAGTATATTAATAATATAGTAAGCTTATAGTAGTATCTTACCCTTAATTAAAGTTTAGGCTAAAGTTACTATAGTATTATTAAATAACTATACTATTCCTATAGTAGCTACCTTTATTTTTTTTATAAGTTATTATACCTCCTTTTAAATAATATTATACTCCCTAGCTTATTCTTAGGTTAGCACTATATTAGTACTACTATAATACTATATTAATACTATTATATATTTATATTAATATACTCCTTAAAAATATAAAGGTTCTATATATTTATTACTTATTTAATAGTTTTTTAATATAAAGTAATATTTTAATTTAGTTATAGTATTAATTAGCTACTAACCTATTACTAATATAGCTAATATATAAAATACTTATTTTTAAATAAGTTTTTTTTACTTTTATATACTTAAAGTATATATTACTAATACTTATATAAATTAAAAATAATAATAGTATAAATATAAGAGAAGTATTAACCTTTAGTATATAGTACTATTTATTAATATTCTTAGCTTATATTAAATAAGCCTTATAAGGCTAGTTTTTAAGCTAGCCTAGCTATACTATAGGTTACTAGTAGTAGTATATTAAATTAGAGTTAATACTTACCTCTAAAGTAATAATTATATTTATAAATAATATTTTAATTAGCCTTATAGTTAGTAAGGAGTAGTAATATATTAATATTATTATAACATAAGGTTAGGGGTATACTTATAATAAAAGTAATTAATAAAAAAAAAAGCTAAAAATAAAGAGAAAAGGGTAGCTTTTATAATTATCTCTTTCTATTTTATATAACTAATAGTTAGCTAGTAGTTAGTTTACTAATAGCTAGCTATTAGCTAGTATAGCTAATGCTATAAAGGTATAAAAGCTAGTAAAAGGTTTTTAGTAAGGAGGTAATAGCCTAAAGAAAATAATAAAAAACTAATATAATACTTAATAAAAGTTACTAAAGTAACTTATAATAATAGATAAACTACCTTTAAGGGTAATTTATTACTTTACTATACCTTTACTAACCTACTCTAACTTTTATTTTATAATATACACTCTTTTATAATACTAGTTAAGTTTAGCTAGTAATATATATTTATATATAGTAAGAACTAGTATAGAGCTACTCTAGCTTTATACTAAATACTATTATAGTTATATATAGGTTTTCCTCCCTACTCTAGGGTTTTTCCTATATAGTTTTAGTAGCAGAGGTACTAGCTATTAGGCTTAGCCTAACAAGAGTATTAATAATAATAATAATAACTAATATAGTAATATATATTTAGTAAGTAAGTAAAGGTTTTTACTAATAGCTTACTATGAACTTTAAAATAGCTTATTAAAAGTTTATTAAGTTAAGGTACTTTTTAGCTAAATAAGCTTTTTATAATACTATAGATTTTATTAGCTTTAAATTAATTCTTAGTTAGAAATATAGTAATATTTAGGTAACTATTTAGATTTCTTAGTATATTATTAAGCTAGGCTTTTAAAAAAAGAAATATTTAGCTAAGATAATAGCTTTTTTTAGTATATTTTAGTAATTATAATATTTATATCTTTACTTTATAGAAAAAAGGGGATTTACTATTATTTTAGTAGTAAGCTACTATAAAGCTATACTTAATATTTAAGCTTTTAAAGGCTTTTATATTAAGTAGTTATAGCCTTAACTATTATATACTAAATACTATACTACTTATTACAAATAACTTAGTTTTATATTTATATTATATTAGTTATATATTATTAGTTCTCTTTAGTATAAAATACTCTTTATTATTATAATACTTTCTTAGTATTTTAAATTACTTCTTTAGTATATTAGTTTTATTATAAATTTAGCTTAAAATTACCTTAAAGCTTTCTTAAAACTATTAGGTTTATAATAAACTAAAGTTTAGTTATTAATTATTTTATATAATAATTAATTTTCTTTGGTAAATAAAGCTAAGGCTTTATAATATTAAGTTAGAACTATATAATAGCCTTTATAGTAATAAGGTTATTATTTATATATATTTATTTATATTAAAGTAAATAGTTACTATATAGCCTAAGGCTAAAGCTTATATAAATTAGCTATAGTATATAATAAAACCTAATAAGGTTTAATTCTTTTAAAAAGTTAATATTTATATTATAAGTAGCTTAAGTATAGTTTATAATATTATTTTTTCTTATATTGTTTATATTACTTTACTTTAAAGTATTATAGGTTTAAGCTATTATTACTTTATTAATATAAAAAGTATATTATATTTTACTAAGGTTTAGCTATAATAGTTTTAAAGTAAGTAGTATTAATTAAAGTTACTAATAAATATACTATAATTAAAGAGTAGGGCTAATATAAATTTAAATAAAGACAAAGTTTAGTTAGAATTTTAAGTTAAAAAGTAAATAAAGTAAATATTATATTTTACTATTATAATAAAGTATTAATCTTTACTTATTTATATTATTTATATCTTAGGTTTATAGTAATAGTATATATAAATTATAGTTTAGCTACCTTAAGTTATTAGTTAAAAGTAATTAAGGCTAAAATTTAGTAATTTACTATTTAAAGTCCCTAGTTTTTATATTATAATTATATTAGTTTTAGGCTAAAACTTTAGTATTAAGTATATTAAATAGGTATTCTTTTAAATATTTTAGTGTATAACCTTAATTATATACCTTATATTATATATTAAATTAAACTTAGCTTATTTAAAGCTATAATAATTATAAATTACTAGCTTAAAAAAGCTTTTATACCTATATATAAATATTATATTAATTTTAGCCTTAATTTAAAAAAATAAGTTTATAGTTTACTAACTTATTTTTAAAGTAAAGCTTTATATAAAAGTAAGTTATTTATATTTTATTTTTAATTATAATTAAACACTTTAGTTTAGCTTTTTTATTTTAATTAAAAAAAGTTTTTAATAAAGAATAGAGGCTATATTAAGTAAATAGTATATATATAGTTTTATTACTTATTAGTAGTATTATATATATAGAACTATATTAAGTATAGTTTTAAATAGTTAATATTATATTTATAAACTACTTCTATTAATATTAAGTAAAACTACTTACCTTTTATATAGTAACTAATAGTATAGTAGCTATATTATAAAGGTATAGTATATTATATAGTAATATATTTAAATTTAAAATACTTATAATACTAATAAAGGTAAATAGTATTAATATAAAGTTTAGCTTTAAATATCTTAGCCTTATAAATAATATTAATATAGTATAGCTTATTTATTATATTAATACTATTAATAGTTATAATAAAAGAGAACTATATAGTAATATTATATAGCTTTTATACTATAATTTATATAAAACCTTAGCTATTAGCTATAACTAAGGCTTAAAGAATATTATCTCTTTTTTAATTCTATATATAGTATATAAGAAAGCTCTTAATAATAATACTAAATATATATTAGCTTAATATTTCTTTTAATTTAAAAGTAATACTAATTTATATAGTATTTTTAGTATAAGGCTTTACTATATTTTAAAGTATAATAATAGTATTATTACTTTAAAGATAATAAGCTATTACTATAATATTAGTATTAATAGCTTAATTAATAATAGTAATAGTATTTTTAAATAAATAATTCTAAATAGCTTTAGCTATAATAATATATGTTATATAAATAGGCAAAATTACCCCCTAGCTCTTTAGGTGCTAAGCTAGTTACAGCTATAATTACTAGGATTAATGAGTATAGGGTAACTAGGGTTGCAAAGTAGGAATAATAGAAAAATTCACTATAGGGTAACTAGGGTATAATCATTTAACTAGTATTTTATAGAAGGAAATTAGACTTAAAATTCTAGGATTCTAAGAAGTAAATAAAAATAATTTACTATAAAATTTAAAATAACTTACTAAAAGTTTATTAAGTTTAGGTACTTTTTAATTACATAAGCTCTTTATAATACTATAGATTTTATTAGCTTTAAATTAGTTTTTTATTAAAAATATAGTAATATTAAAGTAGCTATTTAAATTACTTAGTATATTATTAAGCTAGGCTGAAAAGAAAAAGAAAAAATATTTAGCTAAAATAATAGCTTTCTTTTAATATATTTTAATAGTTATAATATTTATATCTTTACTTTATAGAAAAAAAAGAATTTATTATTATTTTAATAATAAGCTATTATAAAGCTATACTTAGTATTTAAGCTTTTAAAAGCTTTTATAGTAAGTAATTATAGCTTTAACTATTATATACTAAATATTATAATATTTATTATAAATAACTTAGTTTTATATTTATATTATATTATTTATAAATTTTCTCTTCATTTTCCGTCTTTTTTCTTTGCGTTTCTTGTCTTTACCCTCGTCCTCCTCATCCTCTTTATTTGTATATATATATATATATATATATATTGAGAAAAAAAATGCAAAAGAAGGGAAAAGAAAACCCTCAGAATGGAGGAAAAAAAAACGTCTCGCAGATGATAATGCGACGGCCTGGAAGGAATTTCGACATGCAAAAAATCTTCAAGTGCTCATCTTGAAGCAAAAGTCTTTGATAGAACCAAGTGCTTCAGTGCCTTTCCTCCCATTTACCAGCTCCGTTCCTCTCGCCATGGGCAATCGTTCCATAGGTAATTTTGCGTCGTCATGACCAGACAAACAACCCCGCTCCTGGTTACAATGTATGCCGTAAGCCATCCATCGCATGGTGCGCTTCTATGCCGTTTGTCCCAAACATAGAGTGGAAAGGATCAATAGGGCCGACGCTGGGTGCTTGGCCTTCTTTTGACATACTCATGTCCTGAAAATCTGCTCGTGGATCCATGTTGAAAGGCAGGAACCATCCTGCTGAAACATCATTGTTAAACTCGACGACGCCATCGGCGCCAATCGGACCATGACTTTGAAGATGGCGAGCAGGTGGATGGCCGCTGTTTATTTTGATAGCTTGTTGGTTGTGAGTAAGCATCTTGGTGTTGGTGTTGTTGTTGGTGTTTGTGTTGCTATTGTTATTGTCGCTATTGTTATTGTCGGTTGTTACATGCTTTGCCTGCCAGTTCGGCCCGCCCGAATCCATCATGTTTTCTCCTCCAGATAGACCGTAGCCAAAAGACACACGTGAGTCCATGTTGTGAGAGACATCTGCGGATCCCCGGTGGTCGACAGTGTTCATTTGCAGCATGTCTTGGCTGTAAAAGGGAGGCTGTCCAGGACCCAGCGAAGGATAAGGCGAGGCTTGAACTGGGCTCATTGGCGCATAAGGTTGATTTCGGACATGAGATAAAGGCACAGAGTTGTACCCCACCAACGAAGAAGCAGATCCATTTGTCTGCGCCTGCGCCTGCGCCTGCGCCTGCGTCTGTGCCTGGCTGCCTACAGATGGCTGCCCTGGGGTTGCGCGCCGGCCAGAGTTTTTGAGCGAGCCGGCATCCGACAAGACCATACTGGCATCGCTTATTTTTCGATTGTTCTCGTTACTGCTCCTCAGAGACTCGCTCGACTGCATCGTCATCATCTGCCTTCGTTTGTTCGCCGAACCGTGTGACGCCGTCATGCCTTCTGTGCTTGATGGTGATGTCAGGCTGGTAAAGTACTCCTCCACGGACTGCAGCTCAGGTTTCTGTTCCAAAACGGCATCCGCTCCCCTCTCCCCTCGTAGAACCTTTGCGGCTGGCTCTAGCATGTCAAAATCGGAGATGCCATGCGGATAAATGTTGAACCAGTCCGCGTATTGTAGCGTTGGCCATTCTCCTGACTCTTGGGTACATGGTTGGCCTGATCCTGAAGCCTCCACTGCGGCCCGGTACCGAGTCCGAATCTTTTCAACCATCCAGTGAAACATGCCCCAATGACGCATCATCTTTTGCAAGAACTTGATGTTGATTCCGGCATTGGCTTCCGCCGTTGCCTTGGCAGTAGCGTTGCCGGAGAAGATGCCCAGGATGTGGATGTTTGTCGCGGAAAAGGCGCAATAGCCTGCAAAAGGAGCCGTGACGTTGCATTTCAATTGCTCGGCGTCTCTCAACATGTCGGAGATGCTGTTGGCCGCGGCGACAGTCTTTGCACTTGCTTGGGAAAGAAAGTCGGAGTGTGTATCTTCGCCTGCATTGCTGGCGGGCCAAGTCAGAGCTGCCTTGTGCAAAAAGAGAACATTTTGCTGAATGGCTAGATGCATCAGCAGGAACTGATTTGCGGTCTTTTCGGTCATGTGCAGATTGAGATTGTCAACCGAGTATTGTAAAGGTTCGGGAAGAGTGCGCTGTAGATCATCAACCTGCTGAGCAAGGTTTGCATAGGAGGCAATGTGGTCCCGACAGTCCTTGACCATGCCATAGTGGTGAAGCTGTGCGACAATGCGGCCCCATATCGCGATGGCTCGTATGGTATATGCTGCCACGCCCATATTGCCCCCAAGAAATGCTTCTTGCCCGTCACCGTGTGATTCCAACGACTGTCTTCGGGAGCCATCGAGCAGTTCCGTCTCGGCCGGAATATCGAGTTGAAAGTACGACTCCTTGACGGGAAGTTGAATCTGAATCGACTCCTCTTTGATGAACATTGGCCGATCGGATCCAGACGAGTTGAAGCGATCCATGAGAAAGCAAGCCCACATTATGCGACGCCGGATTTCCTGGTCAATAAAGCTCAGCGGGGTTTTGTTTCCACGATTAGACGGGTCAACCTGGACGTCCCGGTGAAGCTGAAGGGCAAACGCCATGCGTATGGCTTGGCCGCCTAGAGCCCAGCTGCGTCCGCCATGGCACGTGCCGAATTCGTGAAGGCCCAGAATCAGAATACACGTCAACACCGTCACGTTCGGCCAATCGTACCGTCTGGTGCAAATATCTCGGGCGTGTGATGCCCACTCCTCACCGCGTAGAAATGGCCTGGCTGTCCCACCAATATTCGAATGCGAAGCGAATCGTGCGGCAACAGCACAAACTGAGAGAACTAAGACTGGAGGCAGTGTGTCATTTCTGCCGAGAAAAGGTTAGTCAAAAACAGAAAGAGAAAAAGCAAAAGCAAAGGAAAAAAGGAAAAAAGGAAAAAAGGAAAAAAGGAAAAAAGGAAAAAAAGGAAAAAAAGGAGAGAAAAAACAATTGGAAAAAAAAATGAAGAGGAAGAAAGTGTCCGCCGCTACTAACCTTAATTTGCGCATATAACTTGGCTTGTGCAAAAGGTGATATGCTTGTCCATAGACGTTGTCAAAAAAGACTTCGGCCAGATGTTCTTGTACCTCCTTGGAGGGCAAAGCATCAGCTCCCTCCAGGAACAAGAGATCTTCGTCAGAGATGTTGCCATCTTTCAAAGATGAGCTGTCGTCCACACCATCGGGAGGAGGTCTAAAATTCGCCGGCGCCCTGGCCCAAGATTCCAGGCCTGCGCCGAATGCTTCCTCAGCATTTCTTTTCTTCAAGGTTGACTTATTTCCCGAGCTTGGTCCGAGGATCGCGGGCTTGACAATGGCTCGGGTGATGGAGGAAGTCGCCTCGTCTTGATCAGATTTGGGAATGATTTTGATGATTCGGTCCTCCATTCTCTTCAGCCGCTTGTCCAGCATGGCCATGTAATCTGTGCGAGGGGCAGCCTTTCGGGTCGTGACCTTGTACACGCAAGGTATGCGCGATCGAAGACAGTGTTTGCAGGCAGGCTTCTCGCCGGAACAACGGATCTTTTTGCGTCGACAGGCAATGCATGCGAGAGGCAGTCGCTTGCGATCCTTGCCGGCTTTTGTCTTGAGTTCACTCCAAGCTGGAGGCGCGCTGGACTTGTTGTCGCCCTTTTTACCGCCCAGATCGGTAGCGTCCGCCCTATGACTTCCGTGCAAGCCAAATTCGTCGGTTCCGGTATCTTCGAACGAGTGCTGTGTTGGTGAAATCCTGCCGATAATGTCATCCTCGACCATCTCTGAGCTCCTTACATGTCCACTAGGGTTCAGACCAAAGTTTGGTGGATTGAGCTGGCCTGGTATGACAGAACCATGATGAGTTATGGACGGTCTGTTGCTTCTCAGTGCAGGGTGGTGTGCGAACTCGACACCCATGTGGTTGTTGAAGGAGACGTCGGGCATGTTGATCATGTGGCTCTGCTCTATGCCTGTAAACGGGAAGGTAAAATCTTGGAAGGCGTTTCCGTGCAAGACGGCTGGAGAGGTCCGATCCAGAGATGCAGCATCTTGTCCGTGATAGATGCGATGGGACGTGATGGAATCGAGGAGCGGTTGACCATGTTGAATGTGGTGAGGATTGGAGCTTCGCTGGCCACCTGTCATGATTCCGCCGGCAAGCAGCAGTTCGCCTCAAGGGCAAAGCAGTCGGTGGATGGCCCGAATTGTGCTTTAGCTGAGAAGAAGAAATTTGCCGCGTGCCATGAGAAGAAGAGGTTCCGGCACAAGAAGAGACACGAAGGTACAATAAAATAGAGTAAAATAAAACGAAATGAATTCGGCTGCAGAGTCAGTCAGTCACTCGGGCGAGCGCGACACTCATCGTTCGGGACTGCAGAGCCCGAGAAAGCGCGAGAAACCAGAGCCGGCTCGGTCGGTGCAAGACTGTGGTCGCTGGATTTGTGGGTTCCACGTTTTTACCAAAGGTCCCCCCACAAGCAGACTTACTTCTTACGAGTTCAGCAAGAAAAAGTAAAGGACGGGAAAACAAAAGTATGGCTTCGTTGGAAGCAAGGAGCGCAGGCCTAAACGAAACAGAGTATGAGTTTTGGAAACAGGAGAAGCGAGGTTAAAAGAAGACCTAAGAAAGAACTAGGGGCAAAAAAAAAAAAAAGGAACTTGAATGACAGAGAACGGCCGAATGAAGTCTTGGAGTGGAAAATGCTCATTCAAGTGAAAGTTCATTGAGATTGAGGGGGAGAGCCAGCATCTAACATGGCCAGGACCTAGCCTGGTGGAGGTGCAAGCCATTTCGCTGGGAAGGCGCATAGGAGAGGAAGAGCACGAACCAGGACGGCCAAGTATTTTGGACAGATGCTTCCAGTCGCAAGTCGTCTGGGCTGGCCTGGTCTGGCCTGGTTACAGTGTTCCCATGTTCAAACTTGATACCCCGTACAATGTATCCCAAGCTGCATCGGTGACTAGTATCCCGGCCCCTTGACGGGATCCTGCTATACTTGTTCAGGAGTAGCAGTCGGCTGGGGTGGAACCTGTCCAATCTGCTGGGGGACCCTTGACGCTTGTGAGGGTGGGCGGGAGGCGGGTTTGGAGCAGGGTGCCGTGCGGAGAAGTTGTTCGAAACTTGAAAGGCGATGCACGATGCCGCCCCAAAAAAATGGGATAGTCGTAGATACATCCTTTGACCTGCTTCCACGCTTGTCCCAGCAGCGAGTGGTCGTGGAAGTCGTGGATGCACGGCCCCGTGTGTGGAAAGGATAGAGGGACTCAACCTCGGTTCTAAGCGTGGTCTTATGTGGTTGCTGTTGATGTGGTGGCCTACGCATGCAGCCCGAGCCTCGTCGACAAGCTCCTACATAGGACAACATCTCAGGGAGTTCTCAGGCGGGTGATCGAACCTCTGATCCTGGTCAGCCGCCAAAAGGCTGTGGTTGCCAAACCTGGGGTGGTCCTCTGCCAGGAGACGACCCTTTTGACGAAGGGTTGCATGCATATGTACATATGTACGCACCAAATCCTCCGCTACCTCGACTGAGCACCAGCACCATCATATCGCTCGCCGAGAGAGAAAGAGAGAGTCAGACGCCACATCAAACTACAAATTTCGTATCAGCATCCACGACGGTCTGGCTTCTGCCTACCCTGCCCCTGCAGTTCACTCACAAAAACTCGATTGCTACTAGCATGAGAGGAGAGGTGTCAAGACTGCTGGTGTTGGGCTGTATTGTGAGTAATGGGACAAACGACAAGCCAAGGCGAGAGAGAGCCACGGACTTGGGCATGTGGACGGCGCGGGGGGGGGGGTTCTTGTCAGCGAAGGAGCTTTTCAAGGTCAGCTCCTTCTTCCTTCCACATGTCCCACCGCCGCGATACTCCGAAGTGGCCGCCTGCGTTAGCAAGGATGTTCCAAGACCAGGCCCGTCACCGTGTCGAGCTCTGCCGCGTTCATGTTGCGAACGCTGGTGTATGTTGACAGATGGTGACGCCGGTGCAGGTGGCATTGGGGGATGGCCTGAGGGAGTCAAAAGAAAATGAATGAAAAGAAAACAAAACGCAAAGAGAAAATCACATTGGGTTCAAATGATGGATGGGATATGGGAAGCAGATGCAGAAGTAGATGCCGATGCCGATGCCGATGCTGACGAGATGGACATGCAAATGCGAATGCAGTCAACCCTGAAATGACTTTGATGTTGATAAGTGGGACGACCGGAGCGGTCTGTAGCGCTGGTCGGTTGTGCGCCGTCGGTTATGCGCGCTCGGTTTGGCGCCTAGTCTGGCAAGTTCCGATGAGGCGTCCAGTCGCTGCCAGTCGCTGCCAGTTAGTGCCAGTTAGTGCCAGCTGCCGCCAAGTGATGCCAAGGGACGCCAAGGGACGCCAACTGGAGCTAATTGGTGCTCTGCTGTGGAACGTTGATGTCAAAATTTGCAGGTACGCGCTAAGCCGCTCCTGCCACCTCCCGGCGAAAAAAGGAGAAGGAACCAGACATCAATGAAATGATAACGGGCAGTAGGGACAGGAGGGACAGGAGGGACAGGATAGATGGATTGACATCATCTTCTTGCCTGGCAATTTCACACGCCGATCCGGCTTTGCTTCTTCTGGTCCTGGTTTTCCGCTGACTGTCCTTTCCGTTGTTCTCGAACTAGGCCTACAATCACACGAAATGACGACATTCATGAAGATGGGCGGACGACGGCCGAGGACGCGGTCGAGAACTACAGACGCGAGAAAGAAGGAAGAAAAAAAAAAAAAAGAGAGAGAGAGAGAGAGAGAAATCAAAAAGAAATTAAAAGGAATAAAGAAAAAAAAAAAAGCTTAAAAGAAGAAACCCGCTCGCTAGCAACCATCATTTCGCCAGACTTGCTATTTATTCCTCTCGGCTACGATGATCATCATCGGTGCAACCACGGACGCGACGTGCCTAGAAACTTGTTCACTCGCGCAACGGGCGTTGTCTTGTGGTGTTGCAGGGGTCAGCCATCTCTGCCTCGGACAGAAAAAACACTTGCGATGGAACAAGTGCCATTCCGGCCTGATTCTGACCATCAGAATGCTGTCAAGTCAAGGTGCCCAAGTATATTCCGCGGAACCTCGTTCCAATGCAGGTTTTTGGTGTAGTAAGTAGAGTAACGGCAGAGACGTGCCTGAAACATTTCAGCTCGTCTCCATGGGGATCCATCCATGTACAGTGTATGTAAACCCGTGCTGACACGATTGTAGGGTCAGTGTCAACTGATGAGCGGCAGACTTGTTGACGTTTGGATTCCAGGATTCTTGTTTGCGCAAGCACGCGGGCCCAGTTATGACGATCTCTCTGCGCCACACTTTTTTGAGGACTGAAGCAAAAGGAGACAAAAAGAGTCTACATGTGACTGTCCAAGTACTGCAGATTGCTTAAGAGTACTGCAAAGTCTGCAACCACGACCGTGACCACATTCTGATTGTGGCTTAGCGCAGACCCCGGATTGTATGCATGTCTCTCTCAAGCTGTATCAAAGGCAGGCTGGCCACGCAACCTCGCCGTCGTGCTTGTGCTTGTGCTTGTGCTTGTGCTTGTGCTTGTGCTTGTGCTTGTGCGTGACTATGCAAGATGCTGCCCACGAAGCTGTTGTACTGCATAATTCAAGATGCCAAGAAAGGGAAAAAAAAAAAAAAAAAAAAAAAAAAAAGACAACCCGTTTACAACGATTTCGTAGGGGTCATGACATGCTTCCGCTATAATTGTCAGGATCAAGCACATCATTCGGCCATTAGACATGCCTGGCACGTATCCGCATCCACGCATGGCGATCAATGAGCATCGCAGAGTAGAGATTGCATATACATACCTAGGCGCGCCACGCCTGCTCCTGGTGACAGCCCGTGACAGATCTGTGACAATTTTAAGCAACTGTAAGTATTATAAGGTATTACAAGACAGCGTATTATAATAATAAAACGCAAAATTGTCACGAAATTTGGCGGAAGCTGTCACTAGGAGATAGGTCCGCGCAGCTAGGTACTTGTATAGGTATGTATACATGTATATGTATACATGTACATGTAAATATGTATTTTTGTATGTGTATGTATGCGTCCATTCATATATTTAGAAGAGCAACATGAGGACAGGGCCCTCTGGTCTCCAAGCCATCCGATGGGGCCTCGTAATATTGCCCATCAATGATGCAACGAAGCCATCAGAAAATCCAGGGAAATGCTGTCAGCATGGGCCGTGGTCGTGGCCCCATTCTTCTGATTCCAACTACGACGCTCAGCTGGGCAGCTGGTCATCTTGCAGATGCCCTGGCCAGAGATGAATCTGGGGAAGATAGTACCACGGCATCCTGCAGCGTGATAAGCATCTTTTTCATTTGGCCTATCAACTGATCCGCGGGGGGGGGCTGCCTGGGACGGTGACTTTTGGTTCCACTAGGATGATACCCTGCGACAAAAGAAGAAGAAAAGAAGAAAGCAAAAAGAAAGGAAAAGAAAGGAAGAAGAAGAAGGAAAGAAGTAATAAGAAAGAAGTAATAAGAAAGAAGAGAAAGAAGAGAAGAGAAGAGAAGAGAAAAGAAAAAGGCACACTGTTCAAAAAAGGATAACGGTTGATGGTTTTGGCTGTGCGTTACGTCGGGAGTGTATAGCGGCATCATCGAGCGGAATCCTCGTCAAACACGCCAATGCCGCCCATCAGCGGGTATGGATGAAACGTGGCCAGCAAGATTGGACGCGGACGCCTTGGGTGAGGCTCCATGTATATACATACCTAGTACGTAGAGAGAGCAGCAGAGGTCGAGAACGACTGGTGTGTGCGTTCCAGAGTCCAGACTCGACATGTCCATAATTTCCGAAGCATACGGCGTACGAGCTGCAAAACGAAGCTACTTGGCTACATACCTGGGGCTCAATTTCATATTGTCAGGGCCCGGGGGGGGGACGAGTAGCACATCCATAAGCAAGTACCTACTTGAATAGAGTACATGCATCGAGTACATTCATGCATGTACGCAGTGTGTACCACACACACCAGCACGACGGACGGCATATTCCGTAAGAAGGGGCGGCCCCTCTAATTTTTTTCTTTTTTCTTTCTTTTTTCTTTCTTTTTCTTTCTTTTTCTTTCTTTTTCTTTCCTTTGCTCTTCTTTCTCTTCGATGGACGTGACCCGAGACTACGGTCCAGGTCGAACGGTGCTGTGCGTGCTGTGCGTGCTGTGCGTGCTGTGATGGGCGCGGGTTGAAGGACGCCATCGCTCTGCGAGCGGCAAGGCGCCAATACCGGGTGACCGCCGGCCACTGACGACGACTCATGAAAAAGTGCGAATGCTGGCGGTTCATCGGGAACGTGCTGGAAGGAGACGCCCATTATATAGCTCTCTGGCAGTCTTGCCGTGTGCAAAGGCATGTTGTACATGTGAATACATTACACGACGTACATCCAATGTTGTATGTATGTGCAACAAGACGGGACATGGGAGTCGTGATGGCACAAATACTACAGTAAGTAGTACCTAGGTACCTAGGTACTTGGCGATGGGCGGGGTACCGAGGTGCCTCGATAGCTACTCCGTCGGCGGTATAATTAGTAAGCGGCAGGCATGTAGCGACCTCGTATCCCGCGGGACCTGGTCAGCACTTGTGCGATACTGGAGTGGTGCCGGGTGGGGGAACGCTCGAAGCGCCGCCGTTGCTACCGGAGCGAAGAGTCCAAAGTTGGTTGGTTGGAGAAGGAGCACTAAAGGGGGGGGGGAGACGGGACGGGGGCTAGAGATGGCATGTGCATGGCGTGTGCAGGGGCAGGGGCTGGTAGGCTGCGTGGTGCGCGGCAGACAGGAAAAAAAAGAAGAAAGAAGAAAGAGAAGAGAAAGGACGAGAAAAGGGGGGAAAGAGGGGAAAAGGGGGAGAGGGGCGTGGAACTCGACGTACTCAGAGCAATATCCCGGAGGGCATAAATGACGATTCTCTTACTGCCTTCAACCTTGATAATCTTAGCTGTGCAATTCGGCATGCAGCTGTGGTTGATGAATCGAGCAATGCCCCCCTTCTTGGTCGCATCCACGACCGTATCATCGTCGATACGAAACAGGTAGCTGCTTCCAATGCCGCTCTTGAGATAACGCTTCTCACGAATCTCGGCAATTTGCTGCCGCACTTCCTCGCCCACGTACTCGATAATCATGTCGTCCTTGTTAATGTTCTCCATGGCGTACAGACCCCAGTTGTGAATGGCAGATCGCGCAAACTTGACTGGTTTTTTCCGCTTCTTGAGCTGGTTGAACTTGAACACATCCGAGTCTTGACCCAGCGTCTTCTTCTGATCGTTCAGGTCGGCAACATATCGGCGATTGGTTGCCCGGTTCGCGCGCGAGTTGCCCTTGGCGATTTTCTCTGCCGCAAGCTTGGCAGCTTCCGAGGCGGCTGCTGCTGACATGTCCTTGCCATTCTTCTTGGAGCGAGCTTCTCGTTCTTCCCGTGCCCTTTGCACTTTGATATGATGTGGTAGATACTTGGATTTTTCGGAATTCAGTATCTTCTTGACCCCTTCGGTGCGGGCACAACCGGTCGAGTTCGGCACATAGTATCCTTCAATCTGCACGGGGCGGTCCAAGGATTTCGACGCCCGATTGAGCTCTCGAATGCGATTGCGTTTCCAGAGCCAAAGCTCGGGATGTCCAATGTCGCCAACCTCAAACTTTTGTTGCAGCTTGCTCAGATCAGGCTTGTCTTGAACACCAAGCGCAAGGTTTTGCAGGGAATGAAGATCGGGTCTGAATCCGTCGGGTAAGACAAGGGCCGGAGTGAGGGGATCCTTGGAAAAGAGTCGTTCATCATATTTTTCAATCCATGCTTCCGCTGCTTGAGGAATAGGCCCTTCTTCCACCTTGTTGGGTGGAGCGGTGTCCTTAGCATAGGCCTCTTCTTCACCCTCCGCGTCTGCCTTTTGTTGCTTCTTCAGCGCCTCTCTTTCTTCCAACAACTGCTTCTTCGTCTTCTTCTTTGCCTTTACTGGTTTTTTCTTTGCCCCTTTGAGGATTTGGGGTGGCACAGGGGTCTCGGACCTAGATACACCACTCTCATCTTCTCCAACAAAGCCAAGGTCAGGGCTTATATCATCCGAAGCTTGAAGACGGTCCGTATCTGAGTCAACAGTGTTAATTTTGACCTCCAATGACTCGCCGTCGGATTTCTTTTGGCGTTTCAAAGTAATATCGAGAGCGAGTTCTGGTTTCCTTTTCTTGGAAAGCGGACGATCTGCAAGCGCGACACTAGACTCGGTCATGGAATCATCGTCACGCGGGCCCCAAGGAGTATATTCATCATCTGTGCTCATGCGACTTCGAGGTCGGGACTCGGGTTCCTCAGTGTCACGAGCAACCAGAGCTCGACTGTCTGTGTCATCGTCCGATTCGAAGTCGCTGTCGAAGTTTTTGAGACGATGATGCAGAGACCGAAAGGCCGGTCGGGCAACGGATTGGCGCTTCCTCGAAAACGGATCAACAAATGTAGTGCGATGGCCCGTGGCTTTCGTTTTCCGTATTCTAGGAAGAGCTTTCGGTTCCAGACGACCTGTTCGTCGCTCGATTGGGTCTGCTCCAGAATTCGGAGTCCTAATTCCAAGACTATTGTTGCTCTCTTCATCCTCGTCCTCGTCAACTTGATCAAGATTCAGCTTCCTTCTCTTGGCTGCATGATTTGCCGGGTCCAGGAATTCGGAAAGACAAGGTGCTGCTACCTGAGTCCGAATATGCCTGATCAAGTGCTCCGTCATTTCCCTGCGGACGGCCTCCACTGCCTCGAAAACAGGATCAAAGTTTTTAGCTCTTTGTTTCTTCTCTTCTTCGAGATCAGCTTCTTCCTCTCGACGTCGTCGTTTGGCCTCTTCGAGTCGCCGGCGCTCTGCGGTACCCTGATCATGATCCGTTTCTCTGTCCCTAACTCTCTCTCTGTCCCTTTCTCGATTCCGGGATCTCTCTCGTTGCGGAGGGGGACTCCGCTTACGGTCGGTCTCGGGGCCCCGGGGAGGTCTTGGCAAGCAGAGCTGCATAGTCATGTCATAGTTGAAGAATTCGGTGTGGTTCACTGCTCGATAGCATCGTTCCGCTTCTGACTTGCCGGTGAAGGAGTTTCGGAAAACGATATAGAATCCTGTGCGATCAAGTCGGATTTCTTCGAAGCCATAGTTCTTGAGTCGTTTCCTCATGTGAGGCACAATGCTCGGCAGTACAGGGACATCTTCGGATGCGATGAAAATATAGGGATCGTTTGAAAGTTGTGCAGCAATGTTCTGAGATTCTACAGCTGCTTGCGATCGCGATGATGATGCGGCGATGGGCTGCGACGGCGTTGTTCCCGTTGCTGGTGTCGGTATTTGTCTATGGCCAGGCACAGGTGGTATTGGCGCTGTTGAACCTTTCGGAGCGACAGGTGGATATCTTGCAAAAGGCGCGGCGGAAGAAACGAGTTTGGGCCCTGTTGGCGGTGCTTTGTTGGCAGCCTGGTCTCGAGCTTCTTTTTCCTTGAGTTGTTTCTGTCGCTCCATGTTCAGATGCTCTTCCAACATCAGCCGACTTTTTCGACCCTCCGGATCGTAATCGACCTTGACGATGTCCGCGTCAATCTTGATGCCGCGGGTACGAACCGCACGACGAGCAGCATCAATTGCCGTTATGGGCGGTCGACCAGACCGTTTTGAGTCGCGATATCGAATAGTGGCAAACCCGAGGTAGCTGCCTGTGTCGGGGTGCATCTTATTACTGCTTTCGGCAATCTCTCCAAATGTTGCAAAGACGGCAGTGATTTTGTTGAAGGGAATCAAGGGATTATACCGCGTGACAAGAATCTGAGTGGGTGGACCGGGCCCTATTGACGTCTTGGGGTCATATGGATAAGGCTTGAGATTCTCTGGTGCTGGACGTAATCTTGCTTTTGGTAGATAATAGTCGGTGTTGATGTAACCAAGGCGACCTCCAGCTTTCTGCAAGCGAGGGTCTATCGGGGGCGCGTCGTCATCCTATCAAATCAAACAATCAAACAATCAAAAGTTAGCCAAACTGCTTTATGCTAGACCACAAGCACAACGACGCGCCCCCCCCCCCCCCCCCCCCCCCCCCCCCCCCCCCCCCCCCCCCCTTCCAGCCCTGCCCTCGCCTTTTGGCATTTGGCCTTTTGCCCTTCGGGCCTTTGATTCTGCTCATCGATCGAGAGGCATCCGCAGTTGTAGGAGTACACATACTAGTCCAAATTCTTTATATACTGGCTTGGCAGATTTGCTGACACCCTTATTGCGAACTCGATCGAGGACCGGGTCATAGGTACATTTCTTGCCTTTGACTGACGGGAAAAGGTCTCGTGCGGGTGGGCGATCAATATGTTGAATGGACAGATTTGTGCCATTGTGGGATTGAGTGACAGAACCCACATGATGGGGCCGCCCGGGGCCATTATCGGATGTGAATGAGGGAGGCATATCTGTCTTTGAGTATGGTGGTGGAACCGGTGAGTAAGACGACGAGTCCCGGGGAGCAAGAGGAGTGGTGGTGGTGGAAACATGTGATAATGACGAAGCGGTATTCTGCTTCCTCGAACTGCTAAAAATGGATGAGGTAGAGCTCGTATGTGAGCTCGCAGAACCGACTGTGCTGGGTATATCTCCTAAAGGAGTATCGTGATCGTCGGTTTGAGGGTGTGGGCCATCAGATGAGATGTTGGACTGCGAGGGCCGAGCGAAGGCCGCGGTGCTGCTCGCATCGAGCGCGCCAGAAAAAGGGGCTCTCTCCGAATCGCCTGCAAGACTATTGCGCCTTGAGCGCTCGCGATCTGTTGCTGTTGTCCGGCTCTGCGCGGCTTCTGCCCTCACTTTGGGAGCGTTGGGAAAGAACTGCGCGAAACTCACGCCGGGAGGCGGGCGAGTCATCGTGTCGATGCGCTCCGGTTATCGTTTGCACCGTGACCTGCTCATGATATCTCGCGCTCGAGCTCAGGCCATTCACGAGACAAAATAATGTGTTGGAATTTGTGGTGGGTGCTGCAGACCGTCACACGCAACCCGGTACGCGCCTCTGGAGCCCACGCGACCGGTAAGAAGGATCGCGGGCAGCGTTAACCGGTCGGCAGGACGGCGGCATTCAAGGGCTGCGTAGTAGAGGACAGACCGAGTGAATGAAGGGAAATGAAGAGAAAACCAATGTCGGGATAGAAACAGTGAGCGCGATGGTGTGGGAGCAGATGCCGCACGGAAGAACCGAGATGCGATGTGAGTAGTTGTGAGGAAAAAAAAATATGAGGCACGAGAGTGTGAAGTTCCAAACGCAGCGTGTCTGGGTGCATTTCACTTTCCTTCAGGGATGGATGGTGGAACTTTCAACTGAGCATCTCCTGGTTCAAAATCTGCCCAGCCACAGTTCATTTGACGCTACCTACTAAGTACCCGAGGTCTTGATCTGGTGTGGCTGGTGCGTTGTTGGTCGGTGGCACATTTATCCCTCTACCGTCCCTCCACCGTCCCACTTTTCGGTTCCGGACCTGCATGCTGGAAAGACAAAAGACAAAGACAAAGAACCAGCCGATCTGTGACAGACTATCAACATCAACGACTTTGATGATGTTTGGTTTTACCCAGCAAGCCTTTGATTCTTTTTTTTTTGTTCATTTTCTTTCTTTATTCCGTTTTCATTACAAAAGTAGGTATCTATACATATGTTTCAGGCATGTGTCTTCGTGTATACATGCTTTTTCTTACTGATTCATTGATTGTACATATATGCATGCTTGTGTGAATGACTACTAAGCGGGCATCACAATTAGCAACCCCAACATCGTACATTGAGTGCTTGTTATGAACAGAAATACGGCGAAACAGTAGGAAAAGTCACATTGTACTGGACAACGTCGTTTCGAAGCGTAATCACGCCCAACAGTATCCCTGCCTTGAACGACCAAAATTGCAGCCTCCGGCAATTGACAGATTTAAATCGTCAGCTTGAATTCAAAATCTTCTTCATCCTCATCATCTGAAAGAAACAATGGACCCCGGACTGGTGGCAAGTCTTCATCATCTGCGTCGTCAAAGATGGACATGAACTGTGGCCTGCTTTGTTCTGTGGTGTCCGAGACCGTTTCACGAAGTCGAGCAGGAGTAATGGTGAGATTGGAAGCGGTTTGAGTAGGTGGCGCTGGCCTGAGCGGCAATTGCTGCTTGGCAGCGTGGCTTGCACTTCGCATATGCACAATCGACGATGCCGATCGACCTTTGCTGTATCCCAAAGTGGTTCGCGATGCAACCTCACCCCTAGTGTTTCCGGAAGTGGTGGGTCTTGTGACAACAGGATTGCCAGTCCTAGTACCAGTGATTATTGCTGATAGCGGTCTTTTTGTCACCTGGCCAGTGACGGGAACAGATCGCACGGCATGGCGAGTTTGCTTATCTGAATGAACTGCAAGAGCGGATGCTGCTCGTCGAGCATGAACCGTAGGGGCTTGCCTGTGAGAAGCCGAACTTCCCGAGCGAGCTATCGAGGAACTATCCCTTTTTGCTTCGCACAAGTTTGAAGTCATATTGTCGGCCAGGTCTTCTGGACTCCAATCAAAGGCACCAATCTCCTGCTGA
The DNA here is from genome assembly GCA_018360185.1 of Claviceps lovelessii. Classification (NCBI taxonomy): domain Eukaryota; kingdom Fungi; phylum Ascomycota; class Sordariomycetes; order Hypocreales; family Clavicipitaceae; genus Claviceps; species Claviceps lovelessii. The sequence goes on from SRPU01000092.1 coordinate 23,672, forward strand.
TTCCGCTCCTCGGCCTGTCGCATGAGCGCTGCCATCTCGTCGTTGAACTTCTTCTCCATGCGAGAAATACCGTTCTCGTCGACGGGATTATGAAAATGTTCATAATAGCCCTTGAACAGATTCTCCCTCTTGAGGCCGTTGAATGTTAAGCCGCCCGGCGGAAGCACGTCCGACTCGTAGGGAAGTGGTGTCGGTCTCGGGGGAGCGTACTCTGGTTTCGGCAAGTCCGCTTCGGGCCCGTCTGAGATGTCGGATTGTATGTTGAAATTTACGGGCTGAAGACTAGCAGGCTGCTTTTTGAGCTTTCGTGAACTCGTCTTCTTGGCCTGCGTTCTTTCGATGTCCCTCACAGCGTCCTTGACCCCACCGTTTTGAGCATTTTTCGCCTTTGCGTTTGTGGTTTTGTTTCCCAGTGGTGCGCGCGAGCGATTCTCTGGTCCGCATAAGTCAGTGAAGAAGTTGTTCCCACACCAGGAAGTTTCTGCTACGTACCCATAGGAGTGATTGCTGAATGAGGACCGCCGGTCGCCTTGCCCATGGCCAATTTGCCGGTCCCACCCTGCCTTGCGCCGCTCGCCAATCCAGCCTTCCCCATGACTGTGTTTGGAGCATTCTCGTCATTTCGACCATGATTACCAGGAGTTTTGGGATATCTGGCACCAGGCGTTTTGGGTTGCTGCTTGATGGCTGCCTGCTGATGACTATGCACCAGGTTCTCCTGGTCTCTGTGTGTCGCGAGCATGGCGATTTTCGTAACGCTGAGTCCTGACAGCCCGTTCGCGCTGCTTTCTTATTGATCACACTTGAAGACAGACGATTCGAAAAGAAGAGAGGAGAAGGACTGTTTTTATTGCTTCATCTCCTGGAGAAATTAAACGGTTCTTTGGACAATCTGGGGGCGAGTTCTAGTTGTATAATGTTGTTGGGGTCCCTGGCTAAGAAATGCGTTGTTTCATGCGCTTTTCAAATGGGTTGGCCAGACAACGGCAGCGATGATGATCCGGGCCCGAAGTATTACCTAGTGGTGTGTCTCGTAGACATGTGCAAGTGCCACAGGCCCCGAGACGCCACAGGTGGCACAGGTACCACTTTTCTAAGGAGGTAGAGGAGGTATGGCATCGTTGGAGGGGCATGCATTCTCCTGACCCTTTCCCTTGTCCCCTTTCTTGACCCAATCATTAAAACTTAGAGCCATCGTAATCCGCAACACAACGGCCGCCTTCTATCTGCAACCTACCAAAAAAAAAAAAAAACGTATTGAGCTTCCTGTTCCACAACACATCGATACAATGGATCGCATCAAGGAGGTATGTCTATCTCCCTCATGTCTTTCCCCACAGAGGTCGTCGCTCTCCTTTTGCACCCCTCCCAGTTCCTTTGTTGAGAGGGTAGTCAAGCAAGCAAGCAAGCAAGCAAGCAGAGCGAAATGACTAAACTTTAGGTTTTAGAAAATGAACTCTCTCCGCTTGGAGGCCGACGAAGCTGCTGCTAAGGTCGAAGAGCTTCAGGCCAAGGTCAAGACACTAGAGCAAGAGAATCTGGCCAAGGAGCAGGAGATTACTTCGCTGCAGCATAAGAACAACTTGCTGGAGGGTGAGGTGGAGAAGCTCGAGACGGCTATCAAGGACCACAAGAAGGCTGCCGACGAGGGCCAACAACACGGTACTCAGAACGAGACTCTTCAGAGACGACTCCAGCTTCTTGAGGAGGAAGCTGAAGACGCCGATAAGACTCTGCGGGAAGCCAACGAGAAGTGCGTATACCCATCCGAAATGGCACTCGAGCTTATAATTCCACCCACCACATTTCATCGCCTCCTTACCATTTGGTCGTGTAACTAACATGGCAACTATCCAGGCTTCGCCAGACCGACGTCAAGGCTGGACACTTTGAGCGCAAGGTCCAAGCGCTTGAGCAAGAACGCGATCAGTGGGAGCAGAAATATGAGGAGATGGCAAAGAAGCACTCGACCTTGCAGAAAGAATTGGAGGAGCTCCAGAACGAGATTGGCAACATCTAAATATTTTCATTCTTCCCTTTTTTTACGTTCTGTAGAGGACTTCAATCTCCGTCTAGGGCGCTGTTTTGAGCAAGCCTGTGCCCATCACATCGAGTATTATAACAGGACCGTTGCAGTGATTGCTTGCATGCAAAAATGATCCATGTAAGACAGCAACCAGCGATTTATCAAGCTGTAGTATGTATAGTAATTTGAAAAAAGAAGAAGAAGAAGAAGCTGCGGTTGTATCCTCTTGGGGTATCTAAGTATCCGGTGTCTACTCCTCTGTATATTTTGGACGACTGGGATTTGCCATCCATGTTTCGATCAAGGGCAGAATATCAATCAAGGTCGTTGAGATTTTATTCTTTGCTTCCTATCCGACAACTGCCGCTCTAGCTTTGTCTCGTATCGAAACTTCTTCTTCTTCTTCTTTTGCCATAAAGGCTTCTTATTCTTGGCCTCTGCCTCTTGTCTCTCCGCCTCTTCTCTTATTTTGCGAGCTTGTTCTTCGGCTTCCTCATCCAACTGGTCCGGCCTGTTGAGCCCGTCTCTCGAAACAGAGACAGATTCAACTGTCACAGTAGTGTACCGATCCTCGTCGACGTACTCTTCTTCGTGGTCGACGATATCTAGGTCTGGCTTGTCAGGAAAGCCATCCCATTCGTCTGCGTCGTCTGCTTCTGAATCGTTGTCCCCTTCGTCGACATCGGCTGACACAGCTCCGGATTCGCGCAGCATTCTGTTCACAGTTTCGACATGTTCAGCGACTTCTCGACGCCTTTCCTCTCTGATCTATTGATGGTTGGTGTTAGCAAGAGAGGGACCAAAGAAAAAACCGTTTCAGTAAATTGTTCATGCTGCGCGCTCTGCCTGCGGCCGTACCTGTTTCCGTGATTCCAATTTCTCCTCGCGGGCTCTCTTGGCAGCCTCCTCCTGTGCGTGCTTGATTCTCTGAAGTTTTCTCTTGTGAAATCCCGTCAAATATTCCTGGCGGGCACTATCGTCGAATGATATTTCTTCAATGGTAGATGTAGTCTTTCTCTTCTTGCTTGGCGGCGGCAACGGACTTTTTTTGGGTCTGGGTTTGGCGAACATGATGCGTACGAGTGAGTCGGTTACTCGCTACACTGTTCCGTGACTCGATTTACTGTTCGATGGTGTTGGCCGTTCAACCACTTCAGATCTATGGACTCTGTTGTCGGAGATATCAACTTCTTGTTTGTGTTTTTTTTTTTCCGTCCTCCACAAAATTCATGAACTTTTGCTGCATGGAATTAACCAGGCCCACTGTCCGCTGGTGACAAAAAAAGTTAATTGTAAGTCAGTACTGGGTACTCCGCCGTACGCATAAGTGGGGCTGTATGTGTGAGTAAATGTCCCTTATGTAAGCCAAGAATCCCGCCGCATTGCGTCCCTCGACACCCTGGTAACGCTCATGAAGGTTGCAAGACCTCACTGACGATACGAAAAGCTCGTGACTACACATTCCATCGCCAGTCATGCGTGTCCATATTGTTGCGGGCGCTCTGGCGCTTATGAGGACAACACTCGCCTTTTCGGATTCCTCTCCGTGGGTACTGCTATCGACGTCCAAGTAAGCACACGACTTCCTCTCTGCTTTTCTCTCAATTCTCTATCGCCCCAGAAAGACAGCAACTTCGAAGACGACAGACTTGCTGACTTCGTCAATTCAGGATCGACCAGCCTCCTAGCGTGAACCAGATGCAAACGAGCTCCGAAGCCATAACGTTCACCAAAAATTTCCTCAGCGAATGTCCCACCGATGATTATCTCATAATAGTTCAACCTGGTATTAACGCGGCGGACTTCTGGACTCGGGATGGCTGCGCCATGCCACACCTCTGTCAAGCTGTGAAGGATGATCGCGTTCAAGGGAAATATACTGTGGCCGAAATTGTTGGAGATGTCACGGAAACCGGAATTGTGCAGCACATCGAGGCATCTTGCGGCAAGAAAGGAAAGGGGTTCAAGATTATTGCGCGCGAGCTTGAGCCAATCTTTGGTGACAGAGACCAGGCTCTCAGTACAAATGGTAAGCGCTTCAATTGTGTTGATATTCTTACTAAAAGACAGCGAAATACTAACTGGTTTTTCTTCTTCTTTTTGTTTCGTAGATGATTCAATTGCCCTCAACGTCGGCATGCCCTCTTCCGACAGCTATACCATTCTGTTCTACGCAACCCCTAGAGAGCCGCTCTATGATTCGGAGTTCATCCAATCGCTTCATCTGGGCATGAAAAGAGACCTTGATGGTGTCATGTTGCATCAGAGAGCGAACCAAAGTGATCGCGATACACGACCTCTTTTTGAGAAGTACCAGTTTTTCACCCCAGGTATGATGCTCCAACTCATGGACTTTGTGTACACTCTTGGGAAAAGCTGACAAGATGGAATTCTTGGCAGGCGTCTTTATGGGCATCATCATTGCGCTTGTTCTTTTGTCTATTCTCGGCGCTGGTATTCGAGGTCTCGCAAGCCTCGAGGTCTCGTATGGTGCCTTTGACAAAGAAATGGGTCCTGCAGCCCAGAAAAAGCAGCAGTAATAGCCGTAGTAGAACAGATGTATTTCCAATGGGAGTGATTCCACCTGTACTGTAGCATATGCACATTCAAAATATGGAGTTTGGGCTGTCTTGTGTATGAGACTGTTGGCATAGACTGTGGGCACTTGATTGTGATTGAACCTTGTGTGAAAGACTAATACACATTACACAATATTGTACCTGATACTGGGAGAGAGGGCACAATTGGGATATGGTGCAGCGCCCAAGATCTAATACATCTCGCTATATGTGTTTAGGAAAATAGACACACCTCTTTAACTCCAAGCACGCCAGTCGATTCCATCACGAGAACCTAAATCTCCAAGAACAAAAAAAAAGAGAGAGAAAAGAAAAAAAAGAAAAAGAAAAAAAAAGTCCTTCATCTGCAATACCTTTTCTACGCTCCCTCCTGAATGCAGATTCACCCATCATATCCTTCTTTAAACCAAATGACTTTTACAACGAGAGCCTTCTACTCCCTCACCCATTCTTACCACCCTAAACCAAATGACTTGGCAACAAGAAATTTGCGATGCCCTCCTTGACAAAATATTCATGTCCGCAGTTCCCACATACCAGTTTGCCCTCGGACATTTGCGTCTCCAGCAGCAAATGGTGCAAATCTCTCAGCATCTTCTCATCAGCTTCGAGCTCCTCTGCCGTTGGGGGCTGCTCTGGTAGGGGCGGAAATCCAAGCTATTTGCGTCACTCGTCGTGTCAGTCTAGCGTCTAGTCCAAGGGGGGGTTGTTGATGCTGAGGGAATTGACAACGGGCTCCTGCAACAAAAAGGAACGAAGAAGAGGAGAAAAAAGTCTGGTTGCCCTCCTCGAAATTGCCTGGTTCCCTGCAGAGTATGCATCGTGCACCACCCCATTCTGCACGAGCTGATCGTCATCGAGCGGGGAGACCACCACCACCAACAACAACAGCAACGCCTCAGTCCGAATCACCTCTTCACTCAACACGTACCTCCGAGGACGTCGTCCGCAAAGCCGCCCAGTCCAAGCGCGGCAGAACATTGATAATCATCTGGGGATTCAGGTCGATTTCGTCCTGCACGAGCTCAGCATCCTTGGGGTGCAGTGGGTAGGAATCCGAGGAGCTCTTGCATGCCTTTGCGGCGCAGGTGAGGAAATTGAGACTGAGGACCTTCATTGCGGAAAAAGGACGATGGGATCGAGATTATTTGGTGGTCGCTAGAGAAGAAGGCGTTGGTGATGTGCAGCGATTTTTTGATTTGGAAATATTTTTTCCCCCCTGCCTGCCTCGTTCCTCTCTCTTGTTGTCTGTTTCGTGGATGGCGTATCGGCAAGGCGCAAAGTCGTTGGCGTTCGAGGTTATGCTGACTGAACTCTGAACTTACAACTCTTTTTTTTTTTTGAGCTATGCTTGCAGGTTTACCCATCTTGCGACCCCCACGTGACAGGGATCCATTTCGTACGACAACACATACAGCATGCATACACATGTACTTGCGATGGCAGTTGTTTCTCGAACTCTAACCACGAACATTTAAAGTGATGCGCCGGCACGAGTTGAGCTGGAGGAAAATATGACACTGGCAATCACCGATTGCATGGAAGACTGTTTCATAGATATAGATCACAGAGTACTTGGATTTGAAATCTTCATGGAACCACAATGAGGCAACAAATTATACTATGGATGCATGTTCTATATACCGCCGCCACAGAAAAACATTTAAGCGATTTGCTTTTCCATCAAGCCAAAGTTGTTCTTGCTAGCAGACTTGCGAAGACGAACGTAAAAGACAGCAGCCATGAGCACAAATCCAAAGACGGCAATCTTGCGCATGGATGACAATCCCTCCGGAGCACTGACTGCGCCAGTCGCATCGCTTTCGACGGGAGCAACGCCGTCCGCCCAGCCAGCTGAGCCATAGAGGTCTGATTGAAATCCCACACGCATCAGCACACCGGCAATTGGGTGAATTTTCTTTTTCTTCTTCTTTTTGTTTATTTATTTCTTCTTTCTTTTTTGTTTCATGTGGTATAGGATTTGATGAAGAGCCGCAAAAGGATCTCAAAGTTCGACGCGAATACCTTCGGGGGGAACCTCAAGCTCGCCGCTCTTGGCAATCTTGACGGTCTCTACAGGCTTGTCGCCCGCCGCGGTCTGCACATTCTCAATCTTTTCGACAATTTCGTAGCCCTCGAGGACTTCACCGAATACGACGTGACGGCCATCGAGCCAGCTATTTTTTTTGTTTTTGTTAATCTTGAAAGAAAAGAAAAAAAGGACAAGAAAAAAGAGAGAAATAATGAAGGAAGGAAGGAAGGAAAAGAAAGAAAGAAAGCGAAAGTCGCCAATATCGAGCCTCAAACTTCCCCACATCTTTTTCATTCAAAGAATAATGACAGTGTGGTAAGGACTTACGAGGTAATGACAGTGGTGATGAAGAATTGAGAGCCATTGGTGTCAGGTCCGGCGTTGGCCATAGAGAGGAGACCCTTCTTGGTGTGCTTGAGCTTGAAGTTCTCATCCTTGAACTTGGCACCGTAGACTGTAAAAAGAAGTCGCAAAAGCATTTAGTCAATCTGGTCTTGTCTTCGGAACCGGGCTGTGTTTTTTGGCGTCCCGCTTCCGGGGGAAGCAATCACAAAGAGCTGGAAGCAACTTACTGGACTTGCCGCCGGTGCCGTCACCCTTGGTAAAGTCACCACCCTGAATCATGAACTGCTTGATGACACGGTGGAAAGTAGAGCCCTCATAGCCGAATCCCTTCTCGCCGGTGGCCAGGGCTCGAAAGTTCTCGACGGTCTCGGGAACAGTCTTGCCATATAGACCAAATGTCACGCGGCCCAATGGCCGACCGCCGTGCTCGAGATCGAAAAAGACCTTGTGTGTAATCTTGGGACCTTTTGTTGCCTCAGCAGTCTGAGAGAACAAGACCAGGCCGACTCCGAGAAGGAGGGCAAAAGAGACGACAAGTCGCCTCAGGTTGAACATTGTGGGCAGAGAAAGAACGTAAAAACGTAAAAACAGAAAAATTCCAAATTGCAATCGACTGGTCCTTGGAGAAAGATGAAGGATGTACAAGAAAGAGTCAGAAGGGAAAAGGGCAAAAAAGGTCGACTGGTCGAGCTATATGGATGACGGGACGAAGGGGACACCTGTACCTAAGCTCAAAACGTCGGAAAGCTCATTCAGGCTTCCCCGCTGAAAGCATCAATAACAGCGGGACGGTCTACGGGGTACGCACGGGGACTCAATTGCACTCGCAGTCTGGCTTTTACTCGTTAACAAACTGGTGAATAAACGGCAGAGAACCAGTGGCCCAGACACCACGTAACGCCAAGGTCCAGACAGCGATAAGGAGGGACCCGCATGCTAAGATCTACACTAATCCCAGTGCGCGGGCGCGAGCCAGGTGTACCTGTTAGCTCTGAAGTGGCCTCGAGGTACCAGACCTTATGTAGCGGCGCGTACCTAACCAATCAGAATTAGGTACCTACTTACCCAAGTCGGCGGGGTCTCCTCATTACTCGTTTTATCTATGATGAACCGATGTTTCTCCGAATCGGTCGTTCCAGGTTCCATTTCGTCCGAGGTCAAAGATCCATTGCACTGTAGCAGTCTATTTATTCTGACGCAGCATAGTTGCAGGTCCAATACCGTCAACATGGTAAGTACTCGACACTAATATCCTGGGGAGAGACATTATCCCGTCACAATTCTGACTCATGCTTCGATTCTCCCTACATAGGCGGTGTTCATCCTCGGCGTCAATTTTCACGAGGGCAAGCTCGTAAAGGTAACGACGACTTACCAGTCCCAGGCCATCCGCCACCGTCACCTCACCTGCGCGAACCGCGACAACGCTGACTGAGAAGCACGATAGAAAGCCCTCGAGTCATTCTACTCGCTAGGAACGACAACTTCCTCCCGTATCATGGCAAAGTACTCCATTCACAAGCTCGCCAAGATTGGGTCTCTTGCGCCCAGGACGGTGACGTCCCTGACTGCTGAACTGTCGCAGATGAAGATTGGAACGGATGCGAGGAGGGCGGTCCAGGACAACATTCAACGATTAAAGGATATTGGCTCATTTCGCGGCCGTCGTCACGCCATGGGTCTGCCGGTGCGCGGTCAACGAACACGAACACAAACCGCCACTGCCAATAAGCTCAATAGGGTAGACCGACGATCGTGAACATGGTTCGGCTCATCAATCCACGTGCCGACCAATCGAGGGAAACAAAGTGTCAGCCATATCGGATTCATGGATGCTTCTTTTTTTTTCTTTTTCTTTTTTTTTCGAACGATGAGCCACACTCAGGCGGAGGCGTGTATGCGGATCGCTATACTGTAAACGAGTGTATATAAGAACGTTTGTACGATTACATGATGAAAGCTCTGTCGAAAAAAAAAACAAGTCCTTCTGATGTCCAATTTCTCAATCTATCTGCTAAAGACTGGGCATGATCTGCAACTCAGGTGGCTGCCCATAGAGGAAGATCGTCCTCCATGGCTGGCACATTGTCCACCTTCATCCGCGCAGAAACGGCTTCTACCTCATGCCACACGCGAAGGACGTTACCGCCGGCAATATTGGCAGCGTCCCGATCACTGACGCCAGCTCGTAGCAGAGCAGCAATCAAATTGGGATAGTCTGTGACATCTTCAAATCCAAGTGGCAACTTGTCAATACCATCAAAGTCAGTACCGATGCCCACGTGTTCAAAGCCAATGAGATTTCCGATGTGCAAAATGTGTTCAACAACCCGATCCAAAGTGGCGTTGGCCGGGTCGTACTCAGGAAGGCCATTTTTGTTGCCCACATCTACACATGAGATGAAATCGGGACTAATGTTGACCATAACAACCGAGTTTCGTTTCTTTACAAGCTTCAGAATGTCGTCCTTCACGTTTCGGGGATGTGGGCATATGCTGTAGGCAGAACTATGGGAGAAAATGATGGGAGCTTCAGAGCCGGACCAGTCGTCTCTGCCACCCAGGACATCAAACATGGTATCCTCACTATACTGTGATATTAGAACCTTCTCTTAGATTGTGTGATGGTCGGGACAACCAAATTTGGTGGGTTTGGAAGAACTTTATACCTGACGTGCGAGAGATCAACAATCATGCCGATGCGATTCATTTCTCGGATGAGCTTCCGACCCAGTGCACTGACGCCGTTCCATCGAGGTTCGGCTTTTCTCAGTGGCTGCTCGAGAAGCGCAGCATCGGCGAATTTATTGTGACAGTTGTGTGTCAAGGTCGCGTATCGCACTCCTAGCTCGTGAAAACGGCGTAGGTTGGCAGCAGAGTTACCAATCTGATGAAGACCTTCGACGCCTAGCGGCGAGATGAACTTGCCAGATTTAAATGCTCCTTTAGCACAATGGCTGTTGATCCGTGAGGCAAAGTGACGAGGATAGGCCGCCATCACTCTGTCCATGACATCAATCTGATCAAGAGTAAACTGTACACCTAAGAATATTCGTGTTAGTCACAGAAGCTCTGCATGAATACACATTCATGCACACAAATGTCCTGACGTAGAGCTGGGTAGGTAGCATACATACTCGGAGCAAGGTTTGCGTCAGAAAAGTCATCTGCTTTTGCCGGACAAGGGGCGAAAACACTCCAAAAAGCACCGCCGGATTGACCCGTTCGCAAACGGAGTAGATCAACCTGGCCGGGCGTAGTTCCATTCTCAAATGCCTGCCTCCATTCTTTATTGTCGATTTGATTGTGGTAGAGGGCCCTCAACAGAATGGGGAAGTCGACGTGGCCATCTTTGTCAAAGAGCTGATAGGTCAGACGAGTTATTTTAATTATATACTTCAAGTTTCTTTGATTTATTTATTTTGGGATCTTGTAGTTGACATGATGTTTTGAAGGAGCAGCAGCGAGACACCAAAAAAAAAAAAGGAAAAAAGAAAAAGAAAGCCGTAATTACCAATGAGGGGATTTTTGGCAAGAATCCGCCTAGCTCGTTGCTCAACAGTCATGGTCTTTTTGCAAACATGATCCGAGACGCGGGTGTAACATTGGACTACCGGTTTATGCAGCGCGCTGAGAATGAGCAGAAATGTCGAGAAATAGAAAATGAGGCGACATGGGCTTAACCTCTGTGAGGATCGCTTTACGGCCGGACCGATGGCAGGAGTCTGGCCTGGAGCTAACACGTTGACTTTGTGAGAGGGCAAGACGTCGTCATTTGCCGCCATGACGAGGTTCAATGGTACTTTGAGCGAAGATGCCGGACTGAACGGGAGAAGCCAAGAAATGGAACAAAGAGGTCAAGTATCAAGATGCAGGAGATGCAGATGAAGCTGAGGAGGGAGAAAGCACTTAAGTAGAGACGAACCGGTGCGTCTTGAAGCGGAACACGGCAACCAGAAGGTTAAAAAAGGGATGTCTGGTGATGGATGACGTGAAGTCGAAATTGATGTCTTGCTTTATTACGCAGTGCCCTGGACACCTCTATGGGGGGTTCTACTGTCACGTAAGTACTTAGGTACCCACCAAGTACCTGAAAGTAGGTATGTAAAAGGTGGATAAGGAAGTGCCGAGAGGTTTCTCGACACGGCCGGGAACCCGGGGTTTTGGTGCCGAGCGCAGTGGAGGAGCGCCGTGCATGGCGAGCAATGCTGGCTGCGTTGTTTGACTCGTATCAATATTAGACTCACTTGCCGTATTCATGCAGCCGAGTGCTCCTTCCTCCACTGCTGATGATACATGCTGACGACGCTCCACGACGCCGCGGGAAGTTGGCGACCAAGACAAAGGCACTGAGACGTTGGAAGAA